>JARBWK010000010.1:41612824-41826994 GCA_030556195.1 Anolis apletophallus | reverse complement strand
CCCCTTGCGATGGGTTTCCCACAAAGAGAAATCCTGGAATGAAGCAGGTTTGGTACTTTTCCGAACATAAAAAGTACAGTCAGAAAGTGATGCTACTTGCGCGTCAACTCTGAAAAAGAGGGTTTTGGTGCCAATAATCAAACAGGCACATGCTATGGAAGACTAACACCCTGATTAAATGCATTTTAATCCACTCTGTGCCAAGTTATACCATATGCTAGATGAGTGGGAATACAGTGCAGTTTGAGCTATGAAAGTTAATGGGATTCTTAATGTGAATGGAAAACACCATTGCGCATGGCAAAAGTCCTACCTTCTCTGCTGGCAGGAAGCCCGGAACTAGTGTTGCAAGTTAAAAGAACAGAGAGGCCCAACATTGATAGCTAGCACTGTGGGAAGGAATACTATATAGATGGCTATTGTTCTCATATTTAGTGATGACAGAGAAATGATGTAAATGATTTGAGTGATGTTTATTGGATTAATGAAATGCCATGTAACAACAGTAATCACCAGCCAATTATGATTGTTATAACCATGAAGAAGGGGTGGGTTTAACTAGATGGACTCCATTACGAGTATAAATGCCTTTGTATGAAATGTATCGGGGTCTTTTGCCCCCTACCTGCAGCTGTGTTCTGCTGGCAAAGCCCACCAGCTGGTGAGAATAAATCCTTTTGATTTTCACCTATTTCACAGTTGCCGTGTCTTCTTCCTCACCCTTGCGCCCGCACGAATAAGCAGCTTGGTAAAGTTTACTTGGTACTTGGAGTTCCCTAACTCCCAGTTTTACCTGCTTCAACACAAGGGATTTCTTTCACACACTTTTGTGGGAGTTTGTTATTTGGCTGCTGCAGTTTGAAGCTAGCTTTAACCTGCATTATGATTAATTAATAATTTTTAATACATTTTCTTAAGTACATCGATTCTCTTAAGTTGCATACATACATCAATACATTCCAAACTTTTGTATTTCACACTTAATTCGTTACATCAACTATATATGCATATATATCTTATATCTTATCATATTCACCTCTGTGTCCCCCGTCCCCCCTTCCGAGCCACTTCAATTAGCATTCTCCTTCCAAAATCTCATTTCTTCTTGTGGAGGTAACTTCCTATCTACTTCTTTGAAACCATTCTCGATAAATTTACCCCAGACTTCATCAAAGTCATTTACCTCCCGTACCTCCTTTCTAACTTTTAACCTACATGTCAATTTATCATTTACTAGCTGTACCCGGCACGCGTTGCTGTGCCCTATTTAGGAGATGCGAGAAAGTCTGAGTATGTAAGTGTTGAAAATGATGTTACTTACGGTCTTGGTGGGGTCATGGCTGTGTCATTGTGGGTTGTTCTGGTGGGATGTTGAAGTCCTGTGGAGTTGTCCTGTGTTTGTAGTGTTGTGTTGTGGTTGGAGTATAGGTGGAGTTGGTTTTTGTTTGTGGTGGTGGTAGGCGTTGTGTGTGCGGGGTTTGACTTGTACCATGGCCAGGACGGATCAGCTTGGGGAGGGCTTGTCCTGTCAGGGGATCTCTATCTTCACAGGTGCGTCCAGTGTCTGTTGGGGACTGTTAAAAATCCTTTCCGTATCCTTTTTAGCCACCTTTCTCAAGATCTTAATGTCTAGCTTAATTTCTGCTCCTCTCTTTTTCAAGATGTCCTGCTCTGTGTCTTTTGCACCCATTGGTCAATGTCCGATGAGGCTTTCCTCATGGACAGGCCATCTGAGGGAGCTCTTCCAGCGCTGGACATCAGAAGGTACTTGGTGATGACCTCCATCCCTTGGAGCCAGCATATAGAGGGGCTGGAGCACCCTCCTTGGCAAACCCCATTGTTGCTGGATGGTCCTCTTATTAATGTGGAATTCCAAGCCACTGGAGATCTTTTGGGAAAGGAAGAAGAGCTCCCCTTGAATGGTGTTGATCTCCATCATGGTCTTCTGATTTGAAAGTGTTGGAGGAGGCTCTGGCAGTCATCTGACAGTTTGTTATGGGTCGGAATGTTCATGTTGGCTGGCCAGTACAGCAGTTATGCAAATCCGCCCTTATTGGCAGCCAATCATGTTGTCAGAATGTAGAGGCTGGGGGAGTCTTTGGCAGCCCCGGAGGATGCTGGGAAATGTAGTTTTATTTTTACTCGTTGTTTTGGGGGCCTTTTAGGTTTTGGGGGGGAAAGTTTCTTTGCTACAAACGTACCTTGCTTGAGGCCTATTTCTGTTGGCAAGTTTTGTGTTTCTGCGTTGTAAGGTTTCTCTGTTTGAGGTAGTCTTCACATGACGGCTCTTCCTTTATATATATAGATTGCTAATTTTCATAGTTCTTTATACCATTCTTCAATTTGTATATTTATCTTGTCTTTCCAGTTCCTTGCTATCAACAACCTTGCTGCAGTTAACATATTATTTATTGCATCCTTCTCTGTTTTCCCTAAATTCTTAACATTATATAATGACAACAATGCAATACTTGCACTTTTTTCCATCTTCATATCCATCATTACTTCTATTTCTCTAAATACCTTCCCCCAGAATTCATTTACATATTTACATATTGTATTTTTACTGATGTTATGTACCATTTCCATACCAATTTATAAAAGTTTTCTTTAACCCTTATCGATAAGTTCCTTAAATGTCTTTGATTCCATAACTGTATCCAATCCACTTCCCTTATCTTAATCCCTAAATCTTCCTCCCATGTTTCTCTTAATATTGCATTTTTTATTTTTCCTTCCTTAATCTCTTTTATTATCTTATATATTTTACTAGTTATTATTTTCATCTTATAGTATTCTCCTGTGGCTCCTTACTTTTGTATCATTTGTTCAAATTGTGTAGGTTTGTCTCCCTCCCCATTTTTTCTTATCCGGTTCTTAAACCATTGCTCTAACTGTAAGCAATGGAACCATGAGAGTTTAATATCTCTAAACTCTTTTTGCATATTAACCTGAATTAAATGGGCAGTGAAGATGGGGCCTGTCAAGTAATAGGAGACCATACCTTTCTCTCTCTCAGATATGTAGTTTCCTTTATCATCTCTGAAGATAGTCTAACAAAGTCTAACATTGGACCTTGTCACATTGGACCTTGTAGTGTGTGCGACTTCCCCCCATCATGCTGGCAACACAGAAAGTCTCCCATGTTGTCTGGGTGCTGGGGGGAAGCTGCACACACTGCACACACACCTTGCTTCTCTCCATGGAAGCACCGGCCAGTGGGTGAATCAAGGCGAGATGACAGTCTCCATGCTTTTCCATTAATAAGTGTGCCGCCACCGCCAGCCAACAGCCATGTGACAAGTTCAAAAGATTAAGCTACTCAAAACAATTAGCAAAGAGTTTTGATGATAGGGGAACTTTTTAATGAAATGCCACTCAGCTTGTACATCATTCAATAAGCATGTCCCTACAAAAATCCTATTCTTCCAAGTTTGAATGAACCCTAGATGAAGAAACAACACAAACAAATAGAACTGAAGTACCAGCACCTGTCTCTATTGTAGTGGTAATTATGTGACTAAATATTAGTTTGAACTCTAGACAGCAAGATCAGTATGATTATTCCTTCTTTTTATTATGTATTTCCTTCTCTCTCCATTGAATATGCTGCAGTCAAAGCAGTCTGCTCATCTTTCATGGGGAAGATTTCTTGTTATTGTGTTCTTGAAAGGACACTCTGTCCTCGAGTCAAATTTGGTAAACTTGTACAGTATTTCATTAGTTCCTGCTTTTCCCCATTTCCAACTCTTTGAATTGCAGAATGAGTTTCAATTGAATTTCTATTTGGGTTTCTTCCACAATGGAAATGGCAAAATTGGAATTTTCCCCCCATGGCTTCTTTTGTTGTTTTCTGATGGTGGTAAACGCATGGTGGAAGAACTGGAAATGTAATCTGCTTCTACAAGGGGCAGGAGGAAGGAAATGGGTGTTGCATTCTTACAGATTATATTGTCTTTCATCAATTTGAATTGTCAGTTTCTGATATCTCCTGATCTCTCCGAAGTTGTGTGAATGAAGAATCAAGTTCTGTTCTCTTTTTTATCAATGTAGATTTATAGTAAGCATCACAATACCTGCAGTGAAAAAGAATATATATATATAAAGTTTGGTTCATTACTTTTCTGAATATTCTGGAGCTATTGTTAGAGAATGTTAGCATTGCGACAAAAATGTAAGGGAAGAAAATATATGCCATTGAAGCATCTGTTATCATTTATCTGTTTTGTATCTTGGTTTCTACCCAGAAAGGAAGAGATGCAGAAGCTTCAAATTATCTCTGTATTTTTATCACTGCTATATAGTATCTATGACAACAATAATGCCTTCTTTCAGATTAAAGAACTCAATTCTTGCTGCTGTTGTTGAGTACTTTTATGTCATTTCCAATATATGGCAATCCTAAAGCAAATCTAGAATGAGGTTTTCTTGGCAAGTTTATTTGGTGAGAGGAAGATGCCATGGCATTCCCTAAAGCTGAGTGAGGGCAACTTGTCTAAAGCCACCCAGCTGAACAGGGATTCAAACCGGAGTCTTATGACCTCATCACACAGGGCTAGAATCGGCGGCATACACTGATTTAGCCCCATCAGTGTATGCCGCCGATTCACAGAACTTCTGAGAGATCAGGAGATATCAGAAACTGACAATTCAAATTGATGAAAGACAATATAATCTGTAAGAATGCAACACCCATTTCCTTCCTCCTGCCCCTTGTAGAAGCAGATTACATTTCCAGTTCTTCCACCATGGAGCTGGCTGGCTCCCATCAAATGTCATGCCGGCTCCATGGGTGAACAAGGACAGAACCGACATGCCACCACAGCACAGGAGGTTTCCCGTGTTGTCATAATCTATTTGGGGGGGGGGGCATGTGCTTGCACACTCCACATACACTCATGATTCCCCCATGTGATTGCTGTCCTGAGGATGGGGGCAATGTGTGGCATGGCCCGCTGGATTCTCCATGCCTCATGGCAAAGGTGTCCACTGTCACTTCCTGCTGCTGCCATCTGATTAGGTTGATAGTCCAACACTAAAACCACTATTTCATGTTGCCCCTCTAAAGAGATACTACTCATGCAAGAAGTCTTTATGCCAGAAACTACTATATGAACACATTTACACAGACCACTTATTCCAGGGCTAACCTTGAGTGAACCAGGATGAGGAGTCTACACGAACAGCCTTTAAGCCATCCCAGAAGTGGAAAGGAGTCTGCACTGTCCAGCACCATGGTGCCCCAGTGACCCCAGGAAGAATTCTACACTGCTAAACAGTACTGAACCCTGTAGGGTACTGCCAGTTGACCACCCTTACTGTCATCATTCTGTTGCCATTGTAGCAGTGACCACAAGGTAAGAAATTGTTCATGGTCATCATTCATTGCTAGTGCTAACACTGGCTAAAACACCAGCATAACTTGAAGATGGAAAAAGTAAAGGGAGGAGGGCAATTTCATGTCCTGAGCACGCAGCTACAATGGGGACATGATGGTGACAGTAAGTGTCATCCTCTATTCCTCTACCACCCAAACCCAGAGAAAGTGGGATGGCCATGTAAACAGCAGTGGCCATTCTCTTAGGGAAGCTCACACCCTGTAAACTTTGTTTTGGGTAGGTTGGGAGATGTTATTCAGTAGTCATGCAGAATTCCATTTACACGTGTCAAAATGCAAATGAGTTCTACAGTAGTGGTTCTCAATCTGTGAGTCCCCAGATGTTTTGACCTTCAACTCCCAGAAATCCTAACAGCTAGCAAACTGGCTGGGATTTCTGGGAGTTGTAGTCCAAAACACCTGGGGACCAACAGATTGAGAACTACTGCTCCAGAGCTTCAAGGAAGCTCTGGGGCATTCCACAACTTTGGGGAATGTGGGGCAAGGTCACATTAAGCAGCCTTGCTGGGAATGTAAGTTGAATCAGTTTCATGCTTCATCTGGATGCCACAAAGTCAATTTACCCCCACCCCACCCACCTCACCTCGTTTGGAACTTGTAGATGGACCCTTAGTTTGCAATTTTTGTTAGAGACTACAAGGCCTGGTTTACACATCACTGGATCTCAACATTTTCATTTTAAACTTTTCACTGGAATTCTACATAACTACTGAATAACAACTCCCAAACCACCCAAAACAAAGTTTTCCAGGTATGAGCATCCCTAAGAGAATTATTGATCCAAACATAGGCACAATTGTAGCACTGTTGCCATCACTGTAACTGTCCCCCAAACTATTTTAACAGGCATAAGCCACACCAAAATATGGAGTTCTAGTGTATTAGCAATAAGTACATGAGTGGATGATGTTTCCACACCATCACCAGTCAGAAAATGAGGTTGTGACGAGGAGGCACTACTTCTGATTGTAACAAAGCTGGGATGCCACATATATTTGAAATTACAAAGATAATTCTGATAGATGTTAATATTAATTGGAAGAGGGTGAGCAAAATACAAATCAAATATTACTGTTTTTATAATATTGTATTCCAACCTTCTCTAAGCTTATCTAACAACAACATTTAGATAGTATAAATATGTTAAGCCAAAGATGCATGGTTTTGTCATAGATGATGATAGCGCTGATGCTGATTTTTATTGGCATCTTTCTCTCTGGACCGAGACCCCAAGTGTCTCATTTAGTTCAGTTTAGATCTAGATACAAGTATGTATTTTTAAATTAAATGCTTTAAGTTGTACTTAAAGCAATTAAATAAGGTGGTGGAAACAGCTGTAATTTTGGAATTTCTCTCAGCTGTTTTTATAACCCTGAAGAATAAAATCCAAATGTTCTTTTAAGTCATTTTTCCATTTCCATTATGAGCAGTCAGAAAAGATTGTGCCTTAATATGGAATGTAAATGGATATTAAGTGGAGTCATCATGCGCTGTGTAATTAAATCACAGTAAATGTCACATATTATTTTAGAAATTCTAAATGTGAATAAAAACCTTTATTTTTAAAGATAAAACAAACTTTCTTTGTTGTGACATTTTTAAGCAGAGAAGATAACTCCAGGGCAAATTTCAGGTGTCACTGGTTAGAGATATGCAAAATCAAGGGCTTGCTGAAATGACGTATTGACCCAGGGAGAAAACAGCTTTCATTAAACTTCTCCTGCATATCTTCAAGACATACTGTATGTACATCAAATACATGTTTATGCTTTTGTGTACATATTGTTCAAGAATGGTTTGCTCTTTAACATTGGGAAGCTCTACAAGACTGGACAAGATGTGTTTATCTAGTTTCTTGATTTCATGAAATGTCATGCCCACATTCAGCCAAATGCTAGTTATAGCTCTTATGCAGGCCTTCACACAAGGAAGTTGGGACCAACGGCACATTTACACTGATACTATAATATAGCTTGGAACTAGTTTGGGAGAAGCCAGTTTCACTACATGAGTGATTAGATTGCCATGTTTGAAACTGGTATGAGACCAGGATGGTGATTACATTGAACATGTACATGGCCTCAAACCACTGTACATGCTTCGTGAAAAGTGGTGTCTCAATAGGACAAACAGGTGTGTCAGGTTTTTTTTAAAGAAAAAATGATATTTATGCATATAATCAAATTCCTTATACTGAGTCCTGCTACCTATCTATCCCGCTTAGCAGTGATTCTCTGGTGTTTCTTAATGTAGTGCTTTCCAAGACTACCTGGAGATGTCAGAAATTTCAAACAAAATGTGTATTCAACCACTCTGTTACAGTATCAGAACACAATGTATTTTCCAGATGATTGTTTGCCACAGATTTCTAGTCATAATTAATTTTTTATCTAGTTCATAGAGTCCTGCTTCTGGCATCTCATCTCTTTCACAGCAGCTAACAATTGAATTAAAGCCATTTCTTAACAGCACGAAAATCTGTCACTGGAGCCATGTTGACAAACAACTCTGCTCTGCCCACACTGCTATTTTCCTTTTGTTGTATTTTCATCTAAAAGTACATCTGTGGAAGTACACTTGCTGATTGCTGGTACCTTTCAGATTTCAGTCTTGTCATTTGTCATTTCTTATACTAATAAGCTAGCATTCAGCATTTTCAGGAAGGAAAGAAAGAAACAAAAGGCTCCCAGAGTATTTCTGATGCAAAGCTTCTATCTGATTGGTGCTGTTTTCAGGCACAATGGAGTAACTCTGTATTCTCATCAGTTCTCCCCTTCCTGGTCATCAAATGAGGTACTTTTAAAAGTTCTGTTATAATCTTGCATGAAACCTTGTCTCTCACGTTGGGAGAAAGAAGGATATAAATTCAATAAAGAAATAAAGATATTGTGTGCAGCAATCAGTTAACAGTGCAATCACATATCCAAAAATAGTCCCATTGAATTCCTTGGAACTTACTTTTGCGTAAGCGTGTATAGGGTGTAGTCTGATTTATAACTGGAGGCAGTTTTAAACAGCCACTTAAATCAAGTTAGGATTAAAAGGAAGCCGTTCTGCTGCAAAGTTCCTACACAATCACCCCATGAATTGATTCCAGGATGAGATGGTGGCCACAAATATCCACTGATTGTGTATTGATCCAAACCCATGAATTTTTTTTGTTACCTAGTCTATTGGGATATGCTGATGCACATCACCATGACCATTCAAGATCAGTGTTAGACCAAGCAGGGAACAGGAAACCGAGACAATGGGTTGAAAAGTGAGCATTCCCATGAGAACAATGTGGTTTCCTCTCTGGAGAGGTGTTTGTTTACTTTCAGGTCAGCTGTGTTTCCGGGTTTGTAAAATGTATCAGTGCCCTGATACTGATGAGTGCTCCGCAATTTTTTTGCTCTCGGGTTCCAGTCTGCATGGGATATACATTGATCGGCTGCAGTGGATTTTATTGTTGTTCCAAAATTTCCAATGAATTTTTAAAATATGCTGTTACTGTTTTAATGCATGCTGCAGCACACATTGAGGGTGTATATTTTGTAGACACCCCGACCTTAACCTGAATTATAGCGGCTGTGTACAACCACCCTGGCTCTTCTTAAACCATTCCTCTTTCATTACCACAGTTCTATCCTGTAGTATCCTTGGATTTATAGTTTTTTGAGGCATTAGAATTCTCTGCTTGAGATCACTAGTGCTTCACTAATCTTCATATCCCAGATTTCCCAGATTAAAATGGCATCAAATGGCCATAACTGTAACTGTGCAGTTTTAAAGAGAAATGTACAGTACATTTGACAATTACCAAGAATTTGTGATTTTGAATCTCTTGCTATCAAGATCAACTCAGGTCTTTCTTTCTCTTCTTTGTTTGTTTCTTTCTTTCTGAGGAGAAAATATTAGATCTAAGACCCATAGTTACTCTATGACAATAATTCTGGATATCTGTCTTTAGTCCACATCACTTACAGCTTTTCACAAGTCTGTATTGATAGAGGAATATAATTTTCTAACTGTTCCCAAGGAATCTATATTAGAAGGCAGTGAGACAGAGACTTATGAAATTACTAAAAGTAATACTCCCAAATGCTGTATGCACACTTTGTTTGAATTTTGAGTGAAAGGTTATTAGCACAGAGTTTGTACATTACTGTTCTCAATCTTTTCTTTCGTTTTTGATTTTTGGGCTTATTGTTTCTCTTTGCTCTGTCTTCTCCACTTCTGCTTCAGCTTCAGCTTTACCTCCACCTCTGTTTCAATTAATTTCAGTTTTCTATCACTTCCCCAAACTCATGACTAAACCTGATTTATGTTCCCAAATATGCTTTTTCTTTTTCTTCTAATTTAATAGAGCCACTGAACATTAACTCAAGTATATCAATGTAAAGTCACATAAAGCCCTATTAATTCCATATATATCAGTAACATAAAGCACTGTTCCTTCACAGAACAATCCGGTTTTCCCTGATCTATGCAATCAAAGGTTTTGCTACACAGACTGATTTTCTTCTGAAGTTCTTGGGTGCACTCCATTATCCAACATATGTTAGCAATGTGTTACATATTAATACGTGAATATTAATACAATATCCACATTTCTGAAAACCTAGCCATTTAAACAGTCCCATATTCACATTTCCTTTTTTCTTTGTTCAGTAAATATAGATTTCTTTAGGAACTACCCCAGAGGAACTGATGGCTCAAGGGATTGGTAACAGGATCTGAAACCTTGCTCCTTTGGGTCACTACTTGGCATCCGGCGTAGGTCTTTAGGTCAATGGTAAATGCCAGTTATTAGTGTTTAACAGGTGTGTGGTTGGTCTCTGTGAAATGAGTTTGTGGTTTTCAGCTTGTTCCTAAGAGACAGATGTTCAAGTCACCACTGGGAAAAATCCTGATGCTTTAACACACTTGTTGGCAGACTTTGTAGAGAGGTCAAATATTGCTCAGATTAGAAAAAGGGACTTACAGGTGGTCCTTGCCATTTAGACAGGCAGACAGGGAGGAAGGGAATGCAGCATAAGAAAGCTTTACTCATTGCTAGCAGTGGGGCTACTTTTCCATTTCTTTCTTGACTGAGATTCTAATTATCTTTTTTTATTTTCTCACTTGTTTGTAATATCTATATATCAACTTTTTATGTGCATTGTTTTCCAAGGCAGTTCACAAAATAGTGGTATAATAACAGTTAACAAAGCCAGAAAATGAAAATAAAGTCATTGTTATTAGGTGCATTCAACATTAAAACAGCCAGCTGAAACAAAATGACAATGATTTTTAAGACCTTGGAATGTGTGAGTGTGTGTAGCTTCACCAGGTCTCAGTACCAAACAATTTTTATTAAATATACAAGCCTTATCACTCATGACTGTTGCACAATCCCCTGCCATGTGAAAGCATAACACAAAATGCATTACATACCACCAGGGCCGTAGCCAGGATTTTGATTCGGGGCTGAGTTTGGTTCGGGGCTGAGACTGGATGGAAGAGGGTCTACCCTAGCAAACCTTTTGTATTGTTATCCCAATAACCCCATTAATGTGGGATATAACGAGCATGGTGATCAGATCATGATATGAATAAACATAACAGTTTCAATAATGTACAAGTAAGGCCTTTTCGCGGACCACCCTGAGAATTTCGGGGGGGCTGAAGCCCCTTAGCCCCCGGCTACATGCCTGCATACCACATATTCTTGGAAGAATAGGGGGACAGAAAACAGCTACCAAGAACTGTGTTGTGTTCTTTGCACATTACAAAGGCAATTTGGTTGAAAAGTTGTAAACCCCTCTTTGCACATATGTTTGAATCACAGAAATATAATAAAAATGATTGATGTAAATGCAATCAGAATGTAATCAACTTAACATAACAAGTGGGAGAGTGTGTGTTATGGGAATGTGATTATGTTATTGGAAATGATTAGAGTTTTTTTGTTCACACACATATGCAAAACAACAAAAATAATGCCTTCTATTTCAATATCTTGTGTTCCATGATCAGTTAACATTGGAACTGCCATTGTTCTGCCACTCATTCATTTACACTGTGCAACAAAGCACTTTGATAGCACTTTAGCTGTACCTGTGCGGAATAAAACATTCTATATAGAAGAGAAGGGTCTGTATAAAAATTAAATTCTGTACTATGAATTCTAAATATGCAGAATACAGTTTATGAAACTGATATCTTGAATGATAGGTCTCATTTAGGTGAGTTTCCATTTGATCCCATAAGAAAATGTGAGATTGCTGGTAAAATTAAACTCACACGTGAAATAAATGGTAGTACAGATCCTGTGGCAGATCCTGGAACGACTAAGATGCCCTCCCAAATTCCTCAAAAATGATTATCCTGCTACATGAGGACCAGCACGGTCAAGTCAGATATGGTAATGCTCTCTCGGAGCCCTTTCTAATAACTAATGGAGTGAAACAAGGTGGTGTTTTTGCACCAACCCTATTTACAATCTTCTTCAGCATGATGCTCCAAAGGGCTATGGCAGACCTCGAAGAAGAAGAAGACATATACATACACTATAGTACTGATAGTACCTTGTTCAACTTAAGCCGCCTGAGGGCTCGCACTAAGACTCTAAACTATCTCTGTGAGCTGCTTTTTGCTGACGATGCTGCCCTTGTTGCCCATACAGAAGCAGCTCTGAGCACCTAACATCCTGCTTTGCAACAGCTGCAGAGCTGTTTGGCTGGAAGTCAGCCTGAAGAAAACGGAAGTTCTCTACCAGCACCACAGGAAGAACACCATCATCCACACGTCAGCATAGGCAAATCTGTGCTTAAGTCCGTTCAGCAGTTCACCTACCTGGGAAGCATAATCTCTTCAAACGCCAAGATTGATAAAGAGATAGATCACAGATTAGCAAAGGCATATAGTGCATTCAGAAGGCTTCACAAAAGTCTGGACTAACAAGCACCTGAGGCAAAGCAAAAAATCAGTGTGTACAGAGCACTGTACCGTCTATTCTCCTATATGGGTCTGAAACATGGGTCACCTATCGCCAACACCTTGAACGCTTTAATCGGCGCTGTCTTCGCACAAACCTAAATATACACTGGACTGATTATGTGACAATGTTGCTGTCCTTGAACAAGCAGGGATAATCAGCATTAAGGCCATTCTATTGAGAACACAGCTGCGCTGGGCAGGGCACATCTCTAGGATGGAGGACCACCACCTCCCAAAGATATTACTCTATGGTGAACTCGCCACGGGTCAGCACAAGAGAGGCGCCCCAAAAAAGAGATACAAGGACTCCCTGAAACAACACCTCAGGCTCGGCCAGATTGATCACCAACAGTGGTCCACCCTGGCCTCACATCAGGAGGCATGGAGAGACACTATCCACAATGCTGTGGCCTCTTTTGAGAAGTCACGCCGAACAAGTCTCAAAGAGAAACAACAACGCAGACAGAACCGCAACTTGGAAACAACCTCACCCAAGGAGTCGTTCTGCTGTGCTTTATGTAACCAGACTTGCCTATCTCAGATTGGCCTTTTTAGTCATCAACGTGCTTGTAGAAAACATGGAATGAGTCCTTCCTGAATCTTGGTTCACAAAGAAAAGCCAAGAAGACAGAACATATGAAGTGGTTGTTAAACATTAGAGTAGTGGTTCTTAACTTGTTGGTCCCCATGTGTTTTGGCCTACAACTCCCAGAAATCCCAGCTAGTTTACCAGATTCCTGGGAGTTGAAGGCCAAAACATCTGGGGACCCACAGGTTGAGAAACACTCCATTAGAGCTATACATTATGGCTTGCTTATTGTTACGTATCCTTTCAGAAGTCATGGTAAGTGGGCTTGAGATGAAATTACTAATGTTTGACTCCAACTGAAATAAATAGGATAACATATTGATGATTAGGTTCCTATTAGTTCTAATGAAACAGGACAAGTAGCTTATTCAGGATCTAACATAATGACAGATGATCTCTATGTAGTATAATTAATGCATTCTGAAACCACTTTGACTGTAATGGATCAATGCTATGAAATCATGGGAACTGTAGTTTAGTGAAGTACCAGCAATTATTAGCAGAGAAGTTGTACTACAACTCTTGTGATTTCATTACATTGAGCTATGGCAGTTGAAGTGGTGTCAAATAGCAGAAATTCTACTGTATACAATTGAGCACCCCTGATTGGGTATCCTTCTGTTTACTCTTTTACATACGATTATTTGGGTATGAATCTTAGTTGTGTAACTATTCAATATTATACGAGTACTTGTGTAATTCCTGTTAAAAAATAGAGTTCAACTGAACTGAGGGTCATTTAGAAAATCCTGTTCGCAGCATGATATTACAATTCATGTCCCAATTGGCTTCTGTAAAATCCACACAATCTTATTTCACAGAACCCTTGGAAAGTAGCAAGTATAATGGTTTGAAAATGAATACAGTGATTACTATGCAACCTGTTCTCCAAAGGCCAATGCAACAGAGGTGTTTTTATTATGATGTATTAAATGTGATATAAGAATAGCTGTAAAACAATTGTCCTCAAAATGACATGACCCAAAAAAGTACTTTGCGAGAGGTTACAAAGGAACAACTTGATATTTCAGATACAAAACAGCATGCCAGCTTGAATAGAGACTATTTTAATGCATATAATTTATGCTTTTTAAAAGAAAATTACAAACATAAATTATATAGTAACCCCTCAAACTGTTACTTTAAAAGCACCATCTATGGCTTCTTCATGTAGCTACGGATTTAGAATCACAAGAAAATTAGATGGCCATCCCACTTGGCAAAAATATTTGTTTTATTTATTGTGGTATTGAAGGCATTAAATCTTGGGAAATCTTTGTAAAAGTTGTGCACATTATGTCAAGATCATCTGATGCAGTGATGTGAAGAAGTAGCTGAATCTGAGCATTATAATATGTGCTGAAATTATTCTTTATAATGTCATATGATGTAGTAGAATATCTTTTGAGAAATGTACTTTCATTGCATTTCTGCTTTCTAGTCCCCCTCAATGGATTGCCACCTTGTTGTGGTGAGGGGGCTTGTGTGTTCTAATGAACCACCAGAGTCATGCCCTCCCAAGGGCGGGGGGAGGGGGTTCAGACAGGGCACCATCTGAAGACCTCAATGGCAAATTAGGCAGAAGATAACATAGTACACATTACAACTGATATGAAGGCAGAAGAAGTCTGCAACAAACTGAGAAGCCACCATTGTTGTGTTGACCACGCCACTGGTTGAGACCCTCACTCTGTGAAAACTGTGTGTTGATCGGCTGTGCACGGACCTCCACACATTAAAAAATTCACACACAGGCATTTTCCAAGAATTTGGAAGGCCATCATACTCGGACAATGAGTAAGTAAGCTTTCTAGCATATGATGAAATTGTTAAGAATTGTGGTGTTGGTATAAGTCTAAAAAGAAAGCTCCCAGCAGTTCTGAACTTTCTCAGCTGCAAAGGAAAAACTGTATTTTGTGGTGAGGAAAGAGGACATATGTCTCAAATGGCACGTATTTGCTTGTGTTCTAGTAAGAAAACATTTAAAAGTACATTTTTCAAACATTTGTGCTTTTCACAGAAAAGCACAAATGTATACTACCTTTCTTCTTATAAACTATCAGAACATGCAAAATACCCAGGAGAAAACTAGTTTATCTTTTCTACACAATACCTTTGATATTAGATGCAAACCTCCAATTACTTTAACTTTAATAATTAAAAACAATGAAAAATATATCTACAAACAAACCATAAAGCAGAAAAGTTTCATGTACGACTAATTCAAGCTCTTTGTGAGGCAGAGGCTTTGATCAGTTGCCTGTAAAAGGTACATATGAAAATTTTATATATTGGGGGGGAGCTTGCTTGAAAAGAGAGGCATAGTCAGTCAGCAAATACATTGAACATAAATATATTCTCTCTCATTTTTGTGATCGTCCTGTGCTAATGTTTGTTTGAGCAAAGCACACTGGCTCAGATGGTATTACTCTCTATGGTTTTGAACTATATATTCACAAGGCTGGCAGGTGGGGAATAGAGACCCTCATAAACAGAGAAACCAGATTAATTGGAAAAACAGGTACTGTTCCATTATCCGGGTGGACTCCAAAAGGGGGGCTAGACAGAGAAGGATAGTTCATTTTATGAGAGGGGGGGGAGAATTGGAGGGGGGAAATCATTTCCCCAATTTTTGCTGGTTATTCTCCACCACCACCTTTCCCATATTGTAAATGGTGGTTGTTTTGACAACAGCAACATGGGTGGGTGGGGGAATAATATGAAAACAGGGGAATGGTTTAACTCCTTCAATCCCGTCACCATGTAAAATGGACTATCCTCCTCTGTCTAGTGCCCTCTTGTGGCTTCCGCCCAAATAATGGAACATTATCAAAAAACAGAGCAATAAGATAAACATTTAAAACTCTACACAAGTGCACATAACTCTGACTTTGCACAGCATTCTTCCACCATCCCCTATTAACTTTTATAACCATTTGAAATTTGTGTATGGAGGACCAGAGAGTCATCCTAAATGAATAACTTTCCAAAACAAGAAAAACATTTTTTTAAAGAGAAAAAAAGAAAAGTGACAGCAATATAACAGGTATTATATATGAAATAAGTGAAATACTAAATATATTGCTGAAGCAATTCAAATGTTGGTTGCTACTCTTAATTGAGTTTGTCAACAAGTTCTGGGTGGGATTATGTTCCCTGGGAAAGACTGGGCACCAAGAAGACCTCATATTGGTAGTTTATCTGATAGTAACCCAAAGGCTGAACATCTGCAGTGCACTGTGCATTGGGCTACCAACGTACCTAGTTTCGGAAAACAATAACATTTTTAATTGAGATTTTAAAATAACAAGGGAAGGAACCATTTGTAAATGGTCAGGGAGGGAATTCCAAAAGTATGGAGCGTCTAATGAAAAGGGACAAAGGCAAGTCAAGGACAAGAAAACCCGTGATTGGGGTGAAAATCCTAGAATTGAAAGAACACAGAGCTGAAGCAGGCAGGTAAAAAGGGATGAAAGACTGAAGAAGGAGGTTGTGTTGGACTTCAAACGTTAAAACATGTAGCTTGTACTTAATCCTAAAAGGCATGGGTAAAAAATGAAAATATTTCAAAAGTGGAGGAGCATGATCAAAATGATCAGCCTAAAAGATAATCTTAGCAGCAGATCATTGAATAGAAACCAGAAGACTAAAGTGAGATAATGGAAAACCAATCAAAAGAAAATTACAGTCGAATCTTGCTTATAGTAGTCTCAACAAATTTTGAGAAACTTTATAAACTCAAATCTAAGTGAATAAAAGGAAATGATGTAGAAAATGATACAGAAAATTTGGGGGAGAGTGCCACCTTTACCAATACTGATGTAGTTACCAGCATAGAAAATGGCATGATTATAGCCATTATTCCAGTCTTGCACAGCAGCTTTATTTATCTTGTAAATAAATGTAATTTTGGGGGGAAACCTTCGAAGAAGAAGGTCTAATGATGGAAATGGTTGTTTAACTATTAAAATCAACTATTTGGGCATAATTCCAAAATAACATATACGCCTCTTTCATATTTAGTAATTTAATTCCTCCACACAGCACATGGTTTAGGTGCCAGTTTTAATCCTAGGCATTTTAGAGGGCTTTTTTTAAAAAAAAATGTAACAGCAGATACATTAGGGAAGCATTCCTATCTAGATGGGATGTAGTTTTTCCCCAACAATTTTATTTAGCCCACACAGTAAAACGGAGACATTTTTAGCATATAAGTGAACTATGCCACTGAAGTTTTGTCCCCCGATTTGAAAATTATTATAATCTCTAGAATGTCACTAATGTATATAGTGGATGGTCGTTTGGGGAAATGATGGGCTTTAGAAAGGGTTATCTCTGGACTTCCAAATTAGCACTTCAGTAAAAATATCACACACACTGGGGGACACAACAAGAATTCTAACCAGTATAATTCACTGCTTCTTGCCTTAGGAAGATTCACTTAATATAATTAATTATGTCATACATGGTATAGTGACGGATTTCATTTTCTCTGTAAGCAACACAGCAAAATGAAGCAGATGCTGAGGAAAGCGTTGGGACTTAATGCTTTGTGTTAAGGTTTTGATGTGATCTATATTGCCATTGCTGCTATGTTCCTTTTCATCTAAGAAATATAGCTACATGTCTCAATGTAACATTAGCAATTCAGAACTAAATATTTGATGTATTTCACAGTTTTGTTTAAAACATTGGTTTTGAATTCTCCATACCAATGACTAAACCTTTAAAACCCACAAAGCAAAGCAATCCAAGTGAGAAATGGCCTAAAAGCCCTTTGTGGTGGGGAATACAGCTTTATTAACTACAACTGTTCTAACATGATAGAACCACTTACCTAATACCTGTGGGGTTTTACTATAACTATTTTTAAACAATCATCAGTGTGAAAATATATAATTTATTACATGCAAGATTCAACAAATATAGTTTCAAACTGTAATGCTTATTCATATATTGCTACAGCTCCAAATGTTTCTCAAACTGGAACCCAATCCTCCTGTGTGCATGTAGAAAGTGTTAAGATTAGTGTACATGAATGGCTACTTAAAAGTAAGTCCTATTATGTTCACCAGGAGTTACTTTTGCACACATGTGTATAAAGCTGCAGCTCTATTGTACAATTCTTCAGAGAAATTAGTATAGGATCACAGCCTTAATTAAGCATTAATGTTACCTCTGTTCTTCTCCAGAATAGCAATATGCTCTAGGGACTTGGGATTTTGTAATATGGGTCCTCCTCTACATTGCCATATAATGCAGTTTCATAATGCAGTCAGACTTGGCCATGGTGGTCCACGTTCTAGTTACATCCTGAATAGATTACTGCAATGTGGGGTTGCCTTTGAAAACTCTTTGGAAACTTCAAATGGTCCAATGGACTGCAGCCAGGTTGATCACCAAAGTGGCATACAGGGAGCATACAACTCCCCTGTTATGTCAGCTCCACTGGCTGCCAGTCTGCTACCAAGCACAATTCAAAGTGCTAGCTTTAGTCTATAAAGCCCTAAATGGGTCCAGCCCATCTTACCTGTCCAAATGCATCTCGCCCTATGAACCATCTCAGAGATTAAGATCATCTGTGGAGGCACTGCTCTCAGTCCTTCGCTGCTGCGTCTGGTGGGAATGAGAGACAGGGCCTTCTCGGTGGTGGCCCCTCTGCTCTGGAACTCCCTCTCCAGTGATATTAGAGCAGCTTCCTCCCTCCTTGCCTTCTGAAGGAAAGTGAAAACCTGGCTCTGGGGTCAAGCCTTTGGAGATTAACTACAGTGCAATAATAGCTGCGGAACTTCTTTCTTCTTTCTTTCTTTCTTTCTTTCTTTCTTTCTTTCTTTCTTTCTTTCTTTCTTTGAATTTATCTACGGCCCCTCCCCCGCAAAGGCTCAGGGCAGCTAAATGAAATGATTTTTGGAACGGCTCCAGATTACGATTGTGAATGGCGTGATTTTTAATAGTGATTGTAATGTTTTATATGTTTTTAACATGCATTTAATCTTAATTTTAAATCATTGACTTAATTTATTTTAACTGCATCAAAGGCATTGAAGAGTTGCCATATGTAGAGCTGCCTTGAATTGCCTTCAGGGTAGAGAATGGCAGGATACAAACAGGTGATTATCAAATGTATTTATTTTGCTTGAACAACTCCACTTTCAAACCAGGCACTAGAAAACTGATATTCTATAGGCTTAACTGGGCTAACATCCTCCAATGTCTGCCAAGAAAGAACTGAGGTACAGCAGGTGAACAGTGCTGCCTTTCCTTGTTGGCATAACTTCAGTATGAGTTTTGATTTATAGCCACTGAGGTCATTTTCTTCAATCTACCATGAAGCTGTCTATTTTGATATAAATGCAATGGATTAGGTGACGATGTCAGGTTTGGGTTACAATAACTTTCAAACAATTTTTAATTTTTTTTACTCCACAAGACTATCTTCCTACTGAAAAAATGAAGGCAACCAGCCTCTTGATAACCATTCTGTCATCAGTTCTGCATTCCATTCTCTTCAAGTAAACTACTTTAAAGTAATAGTTTAATACAAACCAGTTGCAATAATGTTTCTGTACCATAACAAGAAGGCCACGTTTCACAAATGAGAAGTTGCTAATGCTATATGTAGGTAGTTGATACATGTGGTTAAGTGTTGCACAAAACATCTGCTACATGTGAATCTCTGTGCATTATAGTGCCCTCTTGCATTTTGGTACAAGTATTTTTGAATGAAAAATAAGTTAGTTTTACAAACTTTGTTGCTTGATTCTAATAAGCAAGATGTAATGGCAACCTGAGATAAATTTTGGACCTAGTCTCATTTGTGAATATTGAATGTCACAAGCCTCTACGTTTACTGACCACTTTTTAATAACTATTCATCACAAGTGAGACGAGGCCCAAAGTCTAACTCAAAAACTTTCAATTCCACCTTTTTCATTATAACCAACAACAAAAATATTATCAACTATCTGCATATGCTTAGAAACTAGTTTATTCCTATCATGGTCAGATAAACATCCCACAGAGTACCCCTCTGTGATATATCATTAGGCAAAACTGTGCATATGGCAAAGATTTGCAATAGCTTAGAGCAGAGGTTCCTAAACTTGTTATGACAAGCATTATAAATAACTAAACCGATATAAAGTATGCACCTGAATTGAGTTTCATTAATTATTTATGAACCTTAATAATATATTTTTAAATAGTTAATAATAAAATAATAACACACGCTGTGAGTCGGCAGTGTGCAATACTCAGGAGAGACAACATTACAGTCCAAAATAAGAATAAAAATAACAACAGAATTGAAGTTGGCTCTTCATATCCAAATATTTTCCATCCATGTTTCCATCCACAGCCTGACATTTAAAAAAAATTCATAAAGTAAATTTTAATTTTGCATGGGTATTGCTATAAGATGCTTCACAAAAGAATGGCAATGAAACTAATGATAAATGAAGAGGGAAGTGACTAATGGGAATAAGTGGCAGAGGATCGCAAGTAGTCATGGTTGCTAGAGGAGGCAAGGGGAAGAGTGCCTGAGCCAGGAGTGTGTGTGGAGGCTCGGATTCTATTTTCCTTTGACAGAATAAAAGCATTAATGTATGCTGTCTCTCTGAAGAAAGATGAGTTGCTGCTTTGATGTGAATTGTTTAATGGATATACTGTGATACATAGGAGTAATTACCGCATGGTCTTTTTCAGTTACAGTAAGAAGTAATTTTTAATTTAATTTCCTAAAAGATTCAGTTTTCTAATGCTTCTACAAACCTAAAGTTCTAACAAGAAACATCAAATAAGTTGCGAATACATATATCATCATTGTTACCAAACTAATTACTGAAGAACAAACTTTAAAAGAATCAAAAGGTTCTAAAAATTATTAACACGAGATGAAACATTTTCTGATAAAGACAGCTTATGTGAGCTAGTAGCTATTTAGAATCTTGCCTTCCATTTCCTGTCAGGAGTGTTTTGACGTGTGTGTTCTTACATGGCAGAATGGTCCCTTCCAATTCAATTTAGTTGATGGCCTTCGCCCCTGAAGGGGGTGCCTTGAGTATACACCAAATTTTAGCTTACTTCCTACCTGTTTTCCACGACAGCCTATTTAACGCCACACCATCCCAACTTGCTCTGTAACAGTATAGAGTAGGAGAAAAATTCCTAACTGGCCCCTTAATGGGTGGTCATGGTGGGTCGACAATCCAATTCAGAATGAAGAAGGGGGCAGGCCAAGGCTTTAAGCTCAGCTCTGCCCCCTTCTAAGTAGTTACGGCTGGAACAATTTGCTCTCCCTTCCAGCTGTGCAAGGGTGGGAAAGCCTCTTTTGGAGTAGCAGAAAACAAGCTTGCTCTATTTACTAAGAAACACCTTAAAATATTTCAATCTTCTCTTTGCCAAGCTCAACATACCCAGCTCCTAAAGTCATTCCTTCTAGGGCCTGTTTTTCCTGATGAATTGGTTTCTCAGACCGTTTCTCTGTCGTATCTATTGTCCTATGTCTACAATCTCTTCAAATGGCCCCAAGGGTCATGCTGTTTCATGGGCAGTCACCGGCAAAATGGAAGTCACCAGCAAAATAGGGCAGTTTGTGTTGCCTTATGCACCCTTCCTCTTTTCCCATCATATGGTGGGGATTGGACAAGGCGTGTTGGTGCCATGTCCCTGTTTCCATCATATTAGAGGAAGGGTGGCAATGCACATTGTCCCACCACCTTTCCCCCCATCATATGGGGAAATGGAAAGAAAAGAAAACACTTTTGTCTTCGTTGTGGAGTAGGAAGTGCAACACTTGCAACACTTTCCCTCCACTTCTGGAATAATGTGGGTGGGGCCAAGCCAGCATCATCTGTTGATGCTCAGCAGCCCTGATCGACAAATTGAAGAATGAGGTGAAAAAAAGCAAGGTGAAAAAAAGCCCCAAGTGAAGAGGTCTGTGTTCTCTCTCCTCCAATTGCTCCAATTGCACCATCTTTCAGTTAAATCATTTGATATATGTTTTCCTTCTCATTTGAATGTCAATGCAGATCTTCACAGCTAGTCAAATAAACCTCTGTATGTTATTTATTATTATTTATTTATTTACGTTATTTCTGTCCCGCCCATATCAGCCCGAAGGCATCTCAGGGCGGTGTACAAAGTTGGCACAATTCAATGCCATCTATAAAATACATACATTGATAAAAGCAAAAAAGAAACAATTACAGTACATTTAAAACCATAGAAGCAGAGGGCAGTAAAAACATGTCTTCATATTCAAGTCCTTATCCGTTCCATCATATTTGCCGTTCCTGGGTCATTTTCCAATTCAAGTTGTCTATTATGCTAAGGTTCTGAATGCTTGCTCGAAGAGCCAAGTTTTCACTCTTTTTTGAAAGATTAGGAGGGAGGGTACTATTACTTCACATTCTAGCTAAAGGTATAGGTCTAAGAGGTAACAACAAGAGTTACTTATACAGTGTTAAGAGGTAGCACTGGAATGTGGTGCAGCTGGCTGGGTGTCAGCTGCATAAGATCTCTACTGACCAGAAGGTCATGAGTTCGAGGCCTGCCCGGGTAGGGGTGAGCTCTCGACCAAATTATTAAACTCATTGTCGACCTTTGCAACCTGAAAGACAGTTGCATATGTCAAGTAGGAAATTTAGGCCCAATTGGCACACTTCTTTCAAAACGTGAGTAGCCGATGTTGGCATGGGTGCCAAGTGAAAGGGGTATATATGCACCTGATCTGGGAATGTGTAGTAGTTCAGAAATTCTGGAAAGAGGTACAAGGGGAAATTAATAAGGCACTGAATATAAATTGGGCAATTACGAAGGAGATTGCGATATTGGTGAAAAAGAGTAACTTGGGCGAATATGGAGGAATCAAGGAAGCCATGATTGAAAGCGCACAGTCTGTCATAGTTCTAGGCTGGAAGGACTCCTCCAAATGGACAATCAAGAACTGGCTGCGATACCTGGTAGAACACATTCAATTTGAAATTATGGAGATCAGGGTTAATGAGTTGGATGAGAATAAATTGCAGGAACTGTTGGGGCGATGGGACCGGGTAAGACAATATATTGTTTGGAGAACCCGAGATCAAGATACGAGTAATAAGTTGGATCTACTGTTTAATTTGTAATGTAAACTGTCCAAAAGGCTTGAAGGAAAAGAAGAATAGTGATGGAACCCTCAGAAGGGGTAGAGGGGTGTGGATGCTTGTGAGGGTGGAAGGGGCACTTCACAGTGCACTTGTTTGTTATGGTTGTTGTATGGATGTTGTTTCTTTTTCTGTATGTCAAAAAACCAATAAAAAAATTATATATATATAAACAGTAGGAAATTTAGGCACCACTTTGTGGGGAGGCGAAATTTAACTGATTTCTGGAATGTTAAATTGCCTCTATGTCTGTCTATATATGTTGTATGTCAATGGCATTAAATGTTTGCCTGTATATGTGCATTGTGATCCACCCTGAGTCCCCTGTGGGGTGGGAAGGGCGGAATATAAATGATGTAAATAAATAAATAATAAATAATAAACAACAACACAATTGGTAGCCGCAATATACAGTATTTTTGAAGATTTCAGTGTTGCACTTCTATGAACTGTTTAGACTGTTAAATATCTACAACTTATTTGACATTCAACGTGATGCAATGCCCTTTACATTTTCTAACTATACTTAGCTGAAAACTAACCAGAAGTGAGGGAGCATAAACTATATTGCATATATCGTCACCATGGTTGTTGCTATTGTTGTTTAATTAATGCTCCACATAAAGTTTGCTGGCCTTTATCCATACAGTTGGGATACCATTAATCAAACTTTATATAGATCTAATATCCTCAGCAGTCATTTAAAAAAAAATATATCTTGCATACAGCCTGTCTTGAGTCTTCCTTTTTATTTATTTTTCATAACTAATTGATGGGCAATTTAAAGTGTCTGTGTACTTCTTGAGATATTTGCTAAAGGCCTTTAAAACTGCTAAGTTGTACTCTTAAAACAACAGGCACCCAACTGTGCTAAATGAATTTGGAATGGAAGTTTTCTGTGTATTTTTGGCTTCTTGAATTTAAAAGATATCCTTGAGGAATGGAACATAACTTTGTTATTTGAAAAGTCCAAAAAACTACATAAAAAAGTAATAAATTTCTTTATTTTAAAAAAACGTATGCCAACTTCTGAAAGCAAAGTTCTTTGCACAACTTTCACAGGGCCAAGTGTGGGAATCTTTCAGAAATGAAGGTTTGATTAATGATGTTCACCAGCTTTCCAGGAAAGCAAGGATCATGTTTGACATGTTGGAATTCTTTGAAGATATGAATAGCATGATGGCACAGAAGCTTTCACTGATCATTGCAAAATACCGATTAACAGAAGGGATTTAAATGCAAGAAGGGAGTTAATGCCATTACAAAAAAGTATTGCATGTTGACTTTAAGGTTGGAACACACTATATAAGTAACTAAATCTCCATATTAATTTTTTTCTGGATTCAAAAACAAAATGTCTTTTACATTTTGGAATCTTAGACCAATCTCAGAAGTCAAGTGTCTAAGTTTCCCTTTGAGATTGCTGTGTTCTGCAAAATAGGTTGCAGGTGCAGTATTGCTCAGTCCATGACCACCCACCATCTGTTGTTCGCAATGGGTGCTTTGTTCTATAATCCAGAGGTATTAAAATTGATAGGAGTCTTACCACTGATGTTATCTAATCCCACCACTGCTACTCATCCTCAGACTCCAGCCTGGAGGGAGATAAAACTAGGCTTTGACTTATAAGGATCTCTCCTCTTTTTTGGTATTTAAGGGCCTATTTAGATGAAAAATAACACAAAACGACAGTCATGAGAGTAATTCCAGGCATCACATTGAGGATAATGTGGAACTGCTAACTTGATGCAAAATTCTGTGGCTCTATAGAGCTGCAACTAGTCCATGATTTTCTACTTGGATTAACAGGAGGTCTTCCTTTTTTGTTTTTACATGGGATTATAAAATCATATAGTTGGAAGAGACCTCATAGGCCATCCAGTCCAACCCCCTGCCAAAAAGCAAGAAAATTGCATTCAAAGCACCCCCGACAGATGGCCATCCAGCCTCTGTTTCAAAGCTTCAAAAGAAGAAGCCTCCACCACACTCTGGGGCAGAGAGTTCCACTGCTGAATGGCTCTCATAGTCAGGAAGTTCTTCCTAATGTTCAGATGGCATCTCCTTTCTTGTAGTATGAAGCCATTGTTCCGTGTCCTAGTCTCCAGGGCAGCAGAAAACAAGCCCGCTCCCTCCTCCCTATGACTTCCTCTCACATATTTATACATGGCTATAATGTCTCCTCTCAGCCTTCACTTCTTCAGGCTAAAAATGCCCAGCAATTCAAGTCACTCCTCATAGGGCTTGTTCTCCAGACCCTTAATCATTTTAGTCGCCCTCCTCTGGACACTTTCCAGCTTGTCATTATATCTCTAGTAGTGCCCAGAATTGAACACAATATTCCAGGTGTGGTCTAACCAAGGCAGAATAGAGGGTAGCATGAGTTCCCTGGATCTAGACCAGGCATGGGCAATTGCCGGCCCTCCAGGGGTTTTGGACTTCAACTCCCAGAAATCCTAGCCAGTTTACCAGCTGTTAGGATTTCTGGGATTTGAAGTCCAAAACACCTGGAGGGCCAGCAATTGCCCATGCCTGATCTAGACAATCTACTCCTATTGAAGCAGGCCAAAATCCCATTGGCTTTTTTTGCTGCCGCATCAAATTGCTAGCTCATGTTTAACTTGTTGTCAATGAGGACTCCAAGATCTTTTTCACACGTACTGCCCTCAAGCCATGCGTCCCCCATTCTGTATATTTGCATTTCACTTTTTTCTGCCTAAGTGGAGTATCTTGCATTTGTCACTGTTGAACTTCATTTTGTTAGTTTTGGCCCATCTCTCTAATCTGTTAAGATCGTTTTGAATTCTGCTCCTGTCTTCTGGAGTCAGTACTGTAGCCAGGATTTTGATTTGGGGGTGAGGGACCTACCTTAGCAAACCTTTTGTATCGTTATCCTAATACCCGCATGCATATGGGATATATTAAGCATAGTGATCAGATCATGATATGAATACACATAACAGTTTAAGTAATGCACCAGTAAGGCCTTCTCGCGGACCACCCTGAGAATTGGGGGGGGGGCTGAAGCCCCTCTAGCCCCCCCCCCCCCCAGCTACATGCCTGTCTGGAGTATTGGCTATCCCTCCCAATTTGGTATCATCTGCAAGCTTGATGATCATATCTTCTAACCCTTCATCTAAGTCATTAATAAAGATGTTGAACAGAACCGGGCCCAGGACAGAATCCTGCGGCACTTCACTCGTCACTTCTTTCCAGGATGAAGAGGAAGTATTGGTGAACAATCCAGCTGGAAAACAGCTCAAGGTTGGGGTGTCTACACCCCTAATGCAACCTTCAACCTGAATCCAACAGGAAACCACTGGAAATTCTGGATCATGCCATACAATCAGCTGAACCTGATCACTGTATAAACAGTGTTGCACTACAAAGCAGAAGAAGCATGATGAATACTTGTTAGGACAGGGTTAAACTCTAGAAATTGCAGATCAAAACCAAATTAAGAGTGTAGCATGAAAGCCTCACCTTCTGCTAGGAAAGGACAGTATTTCTATGGGAATGCTGGATTTCAGTGCCTTAGCTTGCTCTGCTTTAATTCAAGAGCTAATCAGTGGTTTTCAACCAACACTTTTCACCAGAAAAACTAAAACAAATTCCTGGTTTTGGTTTGATCTGGAACCAGTGGAGCTTTGTAGACTTTAGCCCCATTTGCACTGCCATATAAAATAGTTTCAAACTACATTATATGACAGTGTAGATGGTGCCTCCATGGCAGCTTTAAACAGGTTTGAGGGGTGTCTGTGTAGGTACTCCAAAGCAAACCAGATTTCTTAAATCCAAATCATGTTCCAGTTTCAATGGCTGTGTGGAAGGGCCCTAAGAGGTAGTGACTGGTCCAAGATTTTCTACTTGGATTAACAGGAGGTCTTCCTTTTTGTTTTTACATGGGATTATAAAATCATATAGTTGGAAGAGACCTCATAGGCCATCCAGTCCAACCCCAGTGATTTTCATAGCAGAACGTGGATTTGATCATATGTAGTAGTCTCGAGAACTCTAAACACTACAAAATTATGTGTATCATAACTGAAATATGGGAGCCATTCATACCACACAAATATAGTGTTACATTCCACTTTAAATTCCATAGCAATATCCTGTGCAATTCTGGGGTTCATCATCTGGTAAGTCACTAGAGCTCTCTGACAATTCTAAATGCTAGTCCCTTAATCATCAACCACTGCATTCCATGGGATGTTGCTATGGCAGTTAAAATGTAATATAATGGTGTGGTGTGAGTGGGCACATGGTTTTCTGAATACATTCAGGAACATGGTAATTGCTCTGGCCACTGAAAAATACTGAGTGTATTTTTAATCATTACTAATGCTAGGAAACATGGGATAAATTGAATTTTTCCATGTTCTTAATGCAGTTTTAAGCAATTTGTAGTGGCTACATGAATTTGCAACATTTAAAGAAGTTCTTTAAATAACAAAAAAAATGAGAAAAGGAAATGATTATACATAGGATTAGAAAAAAAATGTTTCACCAAAGGGGGAAAGAAAGAGCTTCGAAAAATTACCACTGGTGTAAGCAATATTGTATTCAAGGAGCAAGTTTCAAGTAGTTACCAAAAAAGAAAAACAAAACCTTCCTGGTGAGTAAATAAAGGACTTTCTTTTTAAAATTATAATCACATTTTTATGAACCAAGGGAGAGGTTAATTGAGAGCAATGAAAACAAAAGCAAAGTGAAAAGGATTAGGCCTGCCCAAATTCCCTCCCATACTTTCCTGAAAATTGGAGAAGAAATGGTGACAAAAGGAGATCAGTAGGTGGGTGAGAAGTGAGGATGAGAAAGGCAAAAATCTGTTGTGTCACAAGAATCCTAAAGTTGTTCCCTCTTGCTAAATCACTTTGCAGCAATCCAGAAAGCACTGTGTGTTGCCATGAAGTCCAACTACACCCAAGTAATTCTTTTATTTTTTAAAATATTACTTTAAGTTGCTTATCCCAAGTAGGGATGCTAACATTTAAAATTAGTGGATATATAAATCGAATTCAGTTCCGTGTGATTCTGGAATGTGTTACACATTCTGGAATGTGTTCGAAAATGTAACTTTTCCCATTTTTGTTTCTGAAGTTGGAAAAGTATATATCGAAGTACAGGCAGTCCCTAAGTTACAAACAATATAGGTTCTGTGGGTTTGTTCTTAAAATGAATTTGTATATAAGTAAGAACAGGAACATGTTTAAGTGTAATTACAGCTATATGTATATACTCTGTATGTGTGTGTGTATCTATCTTGTATCTATCTTTGGACAGCAAAGGGAAGGGTTAACACTTTTGTGGTGTTTGTTTTGCTTTCTGTGCCCCTGTTCAGAATATTTCACCTCATTTTTTTATCCTTGTGACAATTGGATTTTGGAAAAAAAAATGGCTTGAAAAATTGGGGATAAAGCTTCAGTTGAGACACCTTTTCCCCATGATAACACTTCCATGAGTGAATTTCCCTTCTGATAGGTAGATTTTTTCACTCCCTTTTGCCTCACCCCATTGTTATTATGAATCATTTGTAAGTTAGATGTTTGTAACTCGGGGACTGTCTGTATTGATGATCTCCAATTTTTTTTTGCTTTGTTTTTTTCCTATATATTTCAGGGTTTATATCAAAATTCTTTCTGGAAATGCCCAGAAAGATTTCCTTGTGTAAACCATCCTCCTGTTGGTCAGGCGTTACATCTAGACACATGCAACATTTTAGAAATTGGTTCCCACCAATTTCTACTAGGTCTTCTTTATCATAATTTGGCGTTTTAGCCAATAACCTAAAGTGTTTTAGCCATTGTAGCCGGGGGGGGGCAGGGTGCCGCTCCGGGGGTCCCGATTGCGTTGGACCAAGATGGAGTGGATGCAGGGGCTGATGGGTATGCAACACCGACTAACAGTTTACAATGGGATGACACCTGGCCTTCTGCTTATTCGGATGATGAAGGCCAGCCAGATTCCGGCTCGGATTGCGAATATGAGAGACCGGGAGGATTTGGTTCTCAGGAGCACTTGTTTCCACCAGCTGCGGAGGAAGATATGGAAACAGAGTCGGAGGCACTTTCCCAGGAAGATAACGGGGCAGATGGCGCTGAACCTCCGAGGAGCTTCGATCGTAGGAGTAGTATTGTGGCTACATGGAAAGATTGGAAGCGGGGCCTGGAGAGGCGCTGGTTTCACAAGGGTGGGACTTAAGTATACACTCGGTGGGAAAGTTCCCCAGTTTGGCGGCCATGTCTTTGCTGGACAGACGCATCGGTGGTCTGCTGCTCCCTGGAAGCCATAGTTTGGCTCACCTTGCCAAGTACTGCCAAGAGACCTTGTTTCTTCCAAGAACTTTGGATTGCCTTGTTTGCTCCATGGACCAAGTTTGCTTTGGATTAACTTGCCTTGTTTTTATGGACCTTGCTTTTGAGAGATTCCCTGTTTTTTGGATTTGCTTTTGAAACCAGTTGCTGATTACCTTGGGCTTATTGATCTCATTCTTTAATTGAAAATTTTATCTTTTTCACCTGCTATCCTTTTGATTCAATAAATAGTTAATTGACATTGTCTGTGTGTGTGTGTGTAATTAGGGGGTGGAGCTAGGGCCCGCGTTGTGACAGGCTAGGGCATTCATGGATTTTGGTATCTACTATGGAACCAAACACTAGCAGATACTAGGGACCTAATGTATGGAATAATTGTACTGAAGATTTTTAGACTAAACTGTCTATCAAAGGAATCAGTCAGTTGAAAATGTATGCTTTTCCCACATTAGCGCCCCCACCCACTTGAATACAGTAACCAAAGTGCAGATGAAAACAGGCAAATAGAGAAGAGCAAATCAACAATGCCATATTATACATATCTCGTTTCCAAGATGAAATTTGGTCATGCCTTGCAAGAATAGGCAGTTGTTGTTGAAAGGCATGAATTACAGCATTTTGACACAACATTACACCGTGGAATTTTATGCCGTTTGATACCACATTAATTGTCCATTGCTCGATGCTGTGATTTCTAAGGTTTGTTGTTTTGTGATATTTACCTTTCTCTGGCATAAAGCTATGGTGTCATGACAAGAAACTACAAATACCAGGATTCCATAGGATGGCACCATGGCAGTTAAAGTAGTGTCAAGCTGCTATAATTTTGCAGTGTCAATGTATATGGTGTTGGATTTGTAACATGCCAAACATTATGGTTTTCAATGGAAAATGTTCATTCATTACTCGTATTCTCAAATTAGATGGCCAGTAAGATATGTCAATAAAATGATACTACAGTTCTGGTGTCCATGGGGCACAGAATATAGGATCAAGAAGCAGGCACTCACTCATGCAAAATTTTGATTTGTTACAGCACTTAAACTTCATCTTAGGAAACTGAGCTGAAAATCATATTATCTGGAGTGCCGCATGCTCCTAGACAATTTGGTACAGCTTAGCTCAGCCCTACAATGCTTTATAATTGTTTCATTGGTTAATCTGGACAAAATGTAGACTTTATATGCACTGAAAACAATTCTTGTAATTCTCTCATTGTATTCATTCAAGTCTTCCCAGTACATTTTGTTATGTCTAAACATGTCAATTGTATCAAAATGGAAGCAATTGCGCATCTTTTCCATTCAGAGCCATCATGTCATGTTTTGACTTCAGATTGTAAACTTTGAATAACTGTCATGGATCCATCTTATTTTTATGGCAGCCATCTCATCAAGATGATTTAGAGTTCAGATTGAGGGCTTTGATACAAATGCTTTGTGAATTATTTGCATGGAAACTTCCCTAGAACCATTAACAGTAGAGTTTCGCTTATCCAACATAAACAGGCAAGCAGAATGTTGGATAAGCGAAAATGTTGGATAATAAGGAGGGATTAAGGAAAAGCCTATTAAATGTCAAATTACATTATGATTTTACAAATTAAGCAGCAAAACATCATGTTTTACAACAAATAAAGAGAAAAAGCAATTCAATACACGATAACATTACAGTATTTATGAATTACAGTATTTATGAATTTATGTAGCAACCCAGTTCTCTTTTGTGCCTGGGGGGCAGGGGGCAGCACCGGGGGTCCCACTTGCATTGGAGCCAGCCGCAGCTGAGGAAGAAATGGAGGAAGGGGTTAATGAGTTAGCTGGGCCTTCCTCTCCCACTGAGAGCCTGGCTTGGGATGATGGATGGCCGGACGGTTATGAGAACTGGGAAGGTCAGACTGATTCAGAGAGTGTTGATAGTGACGTTTGTTATGAGAAGCCAGGTGGTTTCGGGTCGCAGGAGAGAATCTGGGAAACATTGGAGGATGAACCCATGGAAGCTGAAAGGGAGTCTGCCTCTCATGAAGATAGCGAGGCAAGTGCTGGGAGGCAAGGTCGGGGCTTCGATAGGAGAGAGAGCATCGAGTCCAGCAGGAGGGGTTGGCACCGCAGCCTAGAGCGCCAGAGAAGTGCGAGGTCCCGTAGCACAGATTGGCGCAGAAGCCTAGAGCGTCGGGGACCTCGCCAAGGGGATTAAGTATAGGATCCGTGGGAACGGATCCTCAGTAGCTCGGCCACTTCTATTCTACACGGAGTGAAGCGAGCTGAAGCCCACGGAGCCAAGTTGCCGGCTTGTGCCTTGCCAAGAAGTTTCTTGGGTCTTGTGTGAACTTTGCCTTGTTCCTTGTTCCGTATTGTTTTGCGGAGTCTTTTGCCAAGCCTTTTACCAAGCAAGCCATTGTTTTGGATTACTACGGACTCTTTCTTTGGATTGAACTTTTCAATATTTTTATGGACAATTACCTTTTCACCTGTTCTTTATTACTCAATAAATAGTTAGCTGATTACCGTTTCTGTGTGTGTGTGATTAAGGGGCCGGCTGAGTCCTTGCATCGTGACAATTTAGCACCAAAACATCACAATGTATTGAAACAGCTGTGGATCCGGGCAGGAAGAAGACTGTGTTGGATAATAGAGAACGTTGGATGAGTGAAGATTGGTTAAGTGAGACTCGACTGTACCTAAGTTTCTCATAAGAAGAATGTATGATTGTAATACTTAAGCATATGTAAAATATAATGGGGACATTCAGTAGGGGAAGGGGGGAGGTTTTTCTGTGGCCTATTGCTCTCAACTGAAACCTTCTATTGCAAGAGGATTTTTTAAAATACCAAACTATACATCCAAAAAGTGTCGTTTTTACCTTCTTTCATCTTAAAAAAAAGTAGATTATCAAATAATTCTCCATAGCTGCCCACCCCGAAATAAAAGAAAATAGTTAAAAATGTAAATGTACCTTCCATCATTAAATACTTTGTTCACAGAAGGTCACACATTGGATCTCCAGATGGATTAGGAAATAACTATGGTGAGTCACTGCCAGTCGGTGTTGATAACATTGAGCTGCACAAGTTATTTCCTTCCTTGATTGCAGTTCCAATCAAGAGACATTTAGCTTCACTCAATCCCCAAATTTATTTGGGACTTCTTTCAAGTTTTAAATATTGCACTTACAATTACTAACTGTGTGGAAAACATAGCATACAGAGCCTTATGCATTTTGTTTCCTAGATTCCAATTTTAGCTCAGTTCATACTCTATTCCTGTCTTCTCATGCTAGAGTACTGAATCTACTTCCTTAACTAAGGGCTTGATTGATTAAGGGCATCAATTTCATTGGTGCCGACACATAATTACCCCAATAAAATTTGACCACAAAGAACAGAGGTGTTGGCTGGTGCCAAAATTTAATCTCTTTTATAAAAAAAAAAAGAGGGGAGAGGGCAGAAGGATATGTGAGGGGAAGAAAATGAATTGGCTGTCATAACCTGGACAGTCAAACATAAAACAAACTAATACCCACCAATTAATTTTTTAAAATCCTAAGGGAACTTCATTATACCTGCTTCATGTATCAAAAGAAACTTCTGTTCACCATTCATAAGCTAAAGGTGCTCCTGTCTTCTGTAACCAAGTAGATGTTGTCATGTTGCCAAGTAGATTTGAAATGATATACTCTCTAATTAAGGCTGCTGACCTCAATAAAGACATTTGGGTTCATTCTTCTGTCTGATATTAACTGCCATAGCTTCATCCTATAGAAACCTGGCATTTATAATGTCATTGGGCACTAAGAACTAGTGATGTAGTTCAAGGAAGTTTCAATAGAGCAGTTTCTCAAAGTGTGCTCCTCCAGATGTTTTTTTACTTCAGCTCTCATCATTTACAACAGCTTGTAAACTGGCTGGGATTTCTGAGAGCTGAAGTCCAAAACACCTAGTGCACAGTTTGAGAAACACTTCGACAGAGTAAACTAATAGAGAAATCTAAGTACCTCACCAAACTACAGCTCACATGATTTAATGCAATGGAGCCATGACAGTTACAATTATATGAATACATATGAATGCAGTATGAATACATCACAACAGTGAGAAAAATGAGAGAATGGACTTTTACCAGGTAATGTGTATTATGAGCTCTAAAACCAAAGTAAAAGAGATGAGGGAAGACATAGGTGAGGAAAACAATATCCTGTGGATTGGCTCTGTGAGAAACTTAAACAACTTCCTCAGGACTTCTTTCAATTCTGTGTTTTTGCAACTGGTAAACTTCTTTATGAGAGACAAATGAAACTGAGGGGTATACTTAGAAAGCCCAGTCAGCTCAAATTATGCTATTGTCAGGCACAGATAATGAAGTTAAAGGATGTCCTCCCATGATGTGTGCTATAGGCAACAACCCCAGCAACAGAAATTCAAATATCACAATGTTGGGCCAGTGTTAATCCGCAACGTGACTACCTGGGAATTCAATCTGACAAAAGCTGTCTTACTACTTCAAAGTTTCTACTTTGCCCAGATGCTATTAAAAATGTGCAGGGCCAGCTGCCAATAGCAATGAAATGGGACTAATTGTATCTTTATCTCATGCATAATTAATTTAAAAATATTGAGCTTCTAATTCTGTTCCCAATGGAGCCAGTTGGTATGTTGCCAGTCAAAGGAAAACTGGCTGAGACTCGCAATTTTAATTATATCTCTCAATATTATTGTACCGCCTTCTCCCTACAAAAAGGAAATTCTTTTTAAAAGCTTCTTATGTCAGTGTCTAGCGAAGTCCAAGTAGTATTAAATATTCAATCATGTACAACATGTTTCTCATCATGTCTGCATAGCTGTCTGCAACATCTGCATGACCTAGTAAGACTTACATATATTATAAAATCCTTACTGAAACTATATTATCAGCTGAGCACCAAGATTAGAACTTGGAAACATTATTTTTTTCAGACTGTAGCCATCACATTCTGCTGACTGGCTTGGCTAATAATGGGAGTTGTAGTCCATGTAAGTTGTTTTTTCAAACTCTGTCCCTGCCTGTCCAAATTTAGCCTTAATTAGACCTTGGAAAACAACAACAGTCAGAATGCAATGTACTGGGACACCTGGATATTAGTGGGCCAAATTACACATATTAAAATATGAAGTTTGCCATTGTATGTTTCTTTTTACACAATATCCACAAGGGGGGTGTTGGATCTGGATCAAGATCACAGAACAAAGTGAGATGGGTTCACTTCTGGTGGAAATTTGAGTCTTCATATCTGCCTCAAACTGCTCTTGGTTGCATTGCCAAATCCCTGAGTAAAGTTTTCAGTAATTATCATGTTTCTCTGGGATATGAAATCAAGATAATAGAAGTTTGGCTTTCATGTATGAGGTGTCTTTAAAGACTGGGCATCCTCCTCCCATCTGGTGCCAAGACACACTGGCTCAGTGCTTAATTGCTTGTATCAGTGGTCAAGAAATCCAAAAATGAAAGAAGAAGACTGGGGAGATGACTTGTGAGTGCATTAATTCGTGCCAATGAAGGGCAGTGTCACAACCTTTGAGACTTCTTGCCACTCAAACATTGGCAGTAGTGACATGGGGCCTGATTACTGGAAAGTCAGCCCTTCGCATGCCCGTATAGCAATGAAAGATCTGGAAATACTTTGTAGGTAAACAAACAGAATGCAAACAGGTATGAATGCAAGCCCTGATAGAAATTCAGCAACTACTCTAGCACATATTTTACAATCTACCAAACCACAAAAAAGTGTATCCCTTCCCCTAATTTTTGGTGGCCATACAATCTATTTAGATTGATTTTTACCAGATTCTGGGCACATTTTGCCAAATTACATTCAGTTGTCCCATCAACAGTCCCGTGCCTTACCTGCTTTATAGCAACAACAACAACAACAAATCTATTTTGTTAGATTTGCAGTTCAAATCTAACAGTTCAACAGCCCAGCTGTGAATTAACAACAAATTGGGGACCATAAAAGTGGGGAAGGACTTTTGCACAGACTTGTCTGAAATAGGCTGACGGAGAAGGGAGAGGCGGAAGTGGTGGAAACAAGAGGCTCCTGTCATGAGGATGGAACAACAGCACCCCCTTGTGACGTGATGGCGCAATGACGCAGGGACATAACAACAATGATGTAATGGAGCATTCACACCCGATGACGCCCACCTGTATGACGCAGCCAGGAAAGAAGAAGTCCTTCTAAAAACTGCACTGTATTTGTCTATGTGTAATTGTATGTCTTTCCGACAGGGACTGTCTGTCGTATGTCTATTGTAATCCGCACTGAGTCCCCTTCGGGGTGAGAAGAGCGGAATAGAAATAAACAGTATTATTATTATTTCTAGTCCACCCTCTCTCCCAAAGGGACTCACCTTTGTGACAATGCAAACAATGACTCCTGTGACATCATATACCTACTAGCTGGTTTTGGTCCTGAGAATGGGTCTTGACAGCCCTAGTTTCTTTTGATATGGACAGGAAATTCCTTCTTGTGAAATTCAGTGCTTTCTTTCTATGTCAAAAATCCAAGTGTTGTAGAGAATCTACACTATATCATTCTATCACCCTTTAACTGTCATCACGGTTCCCTGTAAGATCATGTAATTTGTAGGATGGGGAGTATTTCTTGTACTATCCTACATGAAAGTGAAATTATAGTTTCCAGGAATTTGAAGAATGGAACCACAACATGAATATTAGTTACAAAAATGGCTGTAGCTGTAGTTCAGATGTATACATACACACTTGATAAGCAGATTTAAGATGGCATCATAGTGTCAAGAAAGAGTTGATCTCCTCAGCCTTCCCGGGTTTTGCTATCAATTCAAGATCAAAATAATAAACATTCAAGTAAGAGTGCACCCACACTGTAGAATTAATCAAGTTTGACACTACTTTCACTGCCATAACTCAATCCTAAGAAATAAGGGGGAGTCGTAAACAATAGAAACACTAAAACTAAAACAATGCATATTAACTAACTAAAATACTAAAACATGAAAGTGTTCTGATCCTCCAATCCAAACTGTAATTAAATAAAAAATATAAAATCAAATTTTACCATTACAGATTCAATAATCATACTGAAAATTACTAATAATGATAACCACAGATTATTACATCACAAGATTTCTTGTTGCTTATAAATGGTTCCAAACATTCTAAATATTTTGAATTGATTTGTTCTTTAAAATTCACAATAACTGGGCAATTTGTGCCAATTGAGCAAATTTATCAATATATTATTCCACCATCGGTGCTTCAATAAAGAAAATGTTCAAGAAGACTAAAACTAATTACAAAAATAGACTATCACCAAATTATAATAAAAATAACTAGCCAACCAGAGCTGATTTTACATACCAATAATTGAAACAGGGATCCAAACATTGTCATACACCTCCTTTACCTAGCATTTTAATTGAGATAACATTATGTAAGCAGCCATTTAGCCATTATTTTGTAATTTCCTGAATAAAAGCTAAACTGGAAATTGGTCAAATCAAATATAATTCTATAGAATCAGAAACACCAGCATATCTAGTTCTCTCCAGTAGGTTTGTTTGTTCATTTGTTTGTTTTGCCACACAACCATTATTCTGTATAGTTTATAAAAACTTTTTGTTCACAAAACTATTGGGAATGGGTGGGGGCTGGGAGACTGGGATGTGGGACCTATCCACCATATTTGCCCCACCTATATTTTATCCAGAGCATTGCGGGGGAGGGGGGGCTGACAATTTTTTGGACTATAATTTTTTTTAATTCCCCATTTGGCATGTTCACTAAAGTAAAAAAAGTCTAGTACTACCTATTGGGTCTAGAGCTTTGAAGGATCTCAAGCAAAAGAATAGCCCTTTTGTGATTTCGTTAGATCTACTGGACTACTTTTATTGCCTTTCTATTACTAAAACATATTCTGTATCATTCAACTCTAGGCAATTCTGCTAAGTATCAAGACATGGATTGGTAAATTGTAACTCAATTAGAAACAGAAACACGCAATCGGTTTAGCTCAATCTGATTAAGAAGGAAGTGACTTCCCTTCATATCCAGGGTTTATATCCAGGGATGGCTGAGTAGCAATTCCATGGATAGGTAAATAATGGCCAGTAAAAGGTGGAGGCTAAGTATATGAATCAGCAGGTCTGAAATGAAATCTCTTCTTATAATTCATTAAAAAAATGTTAAATTCATTAAATTATTGGAATTTATGTAAATAATTACTTGCCAAGATCCAATTGATTTGATGGATCCATTTTAATATAGACATGCAGAACACTTATGTTTAAGAAGATGTAGCACACTGAGAAAATTAAAAGGTTGAACAGGGATTGAGAAGTAGGAAATGTCATAATTCTAGTGCAAAATTCCAAAACTCCCCAAAGTTTCTATGATGGATGAAAGATTAAGGTCCTTTTTGCTGGCTTACAGGGCCTAGTTGCTGAACCTGCCATTTCCTGTTAGGAAGGTTTTAAAAACAAAACCCATACAATCACTCACTTTTTTTTTTACTGTGAGCCATCAAGCTTAGAGAGAAAGGCACCATTGCTTTGAGTAGCTAATGTAGAAGACAGGGACAAAGTAATGCCTGAACTACATTTCTTCATTTTTAAAAAAAGTATTGTATTGCCATATTGAGCTCTGAAAATGTACAAATCATTAGCCTTGGGTGTCTGTCAATGCTTGATAATATATACTAAGCATCTGCCCAGGATAACATTTCACAGTGTGTTTGGGGTTCCATCCCTTGTGTCCATTTGTCATTATTGTCCAGTTCCGTGTTGGTGGCAGGTTGCTACATAGCATGATGCTTTTCCTGCAGTCTCTTTCCTTCTTCCTAGGGTTAGTCACGGTCTTCCCTCATTGCTTTTTAATGGAAAGTCTTTTATCATTTCTGGTAATGTGCGCAATTATCTTCCAAGTGTTTCTTTGTATTTTGGGTTCTTGGGTGCGAACTATTTTGTCCTAATAGTTTTACCTTTCTCAAATTCTCTTCGCAATGTTCTCCATTTTGTGTTTTTCAGCAATCATCAATAATTCCCTACCCTTAGTGCCTATCTTGTAAGAATCTTTCCAAATATATCTTATATTTTATAATTTCAGGTTGTGTTTAAATATCTAATTTTGAAATGCAGAATAGCTTTTAATAGCTTTTGAACAGCGTTCACTATGATCAAGAGTCCTAGGCTTGGTCCATACATGACAAAGAGCCTCGTAATGTGTAAACTGAACTAACTACATATGTTAGGAACAACACAAGAAGCAATGGCCTAGGCCTGTGGTTTACACAGTCAAATATGTTCAATTTCACTTTCACTCATATTTGAGTTCTTAAAATGCATTAAACAAACAATCCATTTTATAAACATGTGTACATTTCATTAGTTCTTATCAGAAATGAGCCAAACAAAATAACCCACCAACTGCACTTGCCAATTCAATAGGAACAAACATTCTGATTTGAGGGAATTGTGTTGTACTTTTTTCCATGTAACTGTTAACAGTAATGATCCTGTTACAGGATTGGCAACCTTAACTCCATGCCAGAAACATGGCTGAATTCACAGGGATTCGAAGCCAAATATTGTGAGAGATGAACATCAAAAGCCTTCTGCCTCAGATTCTGAAACTGTCAGTTTGTTTCCCATTCATGATTAAAATGATTATATTATTTCCCTCAAAGAATAAAATTACATATTTGGCAATTTTTTTACATAAAATAGCAGGTACAACAACAAGCTAAAAGAATTAAATCTATACCAAGTCTTACTTGCATACTCAAGAATATTTATCTGGCCATGGTCCATTTTGAAATAAAGTAGGACCATGTGAATCTACCCTTCATGGATACCACCAACATGGATACTCACCTTACACATCATTTTGTGTGTGTGTGTGTGTGTTGAGAATTATCTTACACTTCACCTTAGGAAAAGATCATCTGTGTAACCAAAACATTTTATAGAACAATGAAAGCAAATACTACCAGCTTGGAGAAAAAAAATATTGAGAGGTGATATGACAGTCATATTTAAATACTTGAAATAATGTCATGTAGAAAATAGAGCAAGATTGTTTCTGCTGTTCCAATAATAACAGCATATACTATTTCATTCAAATTACAAGAAAAGAGATGACACCTAAACATTAGAAAGACTGCCTTGGTTGAAATAGCTGTTCAACCGTAAAACAGACTGCCTCAAAGGGTGGCCCTCGTACAAGTGAGAGATCCTCTTTTGGAAAGGGTGTTTAATAGTTAACTGTCTATGGGTATAATTTTGGTTATGCATTCCAGCATAACTGTAGGCTAGATGGACCCTATGGTCCCTTCCAACTCTATGATTCTTTTCACAGAATTTATTTTATTAATGTAAAAGCTTTGATGGATGCATGATGATTATAAAACTACAAAGGATGAGCCACAACAATGTATGTTTTGTATCAAGTACACATTATCTGAAATATATATAGAAATCTACATGCCCATTCAACGTTACTGATATCTATTTTCTCAAATATGTATACATATAAATATATTTTCTACATATAAAGCCCAGGCATGGCAATCAGCTCAGACCAGGGCACTTAAAATATTTTAACTTTCAAATTCCCATGGGCAATGTTTTTGATGGAATCTAATAAAAGTATCAGAGAGACCGTTTCGTCTCTATGTAATACATTAAAATATAGTTATTTGTTTTAAGAAAAACTCATAAAAACAAAATAAGGCCTGATTTTTGAAGATTCCCACAGGAGAGTGCTATTTTTACAACATTTTGCAATTTTTAAAAAAAATCCACAAGCAATATCACAAGATGCACCTGAACAATTCATTTGAAGCTCAAATGCAAAAAGAAGGAAAGAAAGCCAGCAATTCTAGTTATGTAGTGTCAAATTCCTACATAACATATTTCCTTTCCACAGGAGGTAGTTATGACAAATTAGAAGTCTGAAAATTTTCTGATGGTGTAAAGACTCCAGCTGTCACTGGGGAGACCGTGATCGGATTTCATAGCTGCATGGTCCCACGATGCCTCTAAGAGTTCCATATGGTCATCCAAATGTTACAGCTAAGCCCACTAAAAATCCAGTATGAGCTTTGCTTATAGAAAATAAAACTTGCCTTGGAGAGATTTAATAAACAAAGTGTTTGTGAAAGGTTCCCTGAAAATGAGTAAAGCAAAACCTTCCGTACAGCTGTTCTTTCTTCAAACAGAGGCAACCAAGGGCTAACTTTTTTCCTCTTTCTGTACAACTTACATGATGGAGTGGGGGCTCTTTAAGTGGATGTGCCATGAATAATTAAGGTGTGTATATGTATGTAGTGATAAACAGCAATTCCTCAAGCCACTTCGCTTAAGTTTTTAAAAAAACACATACACCCCTTAAATTGTTAATGCCAAGACTATGGACGAAGACACTTTCCTTCATGTCAAAAATGACAGCATAAGCCTTGCACAATAACAAATGACAGATGAATAATTTATTGATCTTTAAATGGCTGTGTCCTTGGATGTATTTCTTATAACTAATTTGCTTAGAGACACATCTGGCTCCTGCAGATAGCATCTGTTTTAAAGAAGGTCAGTATTATATTTTAAAATTAAAAGCAGAAGAACATAATCTTTTATTTCTTATGCTTCTCTGCTTCTCTACCCTAGGAACTCAAGTTAATTCTCATTCAGTTCTGTCTGCTTACTTTTTATAATACCAAATCAAAAGATGTGCAAGCTGTTGTTCAATTCTGAAACCATAATAAAGAGGCACATTAAATATGTGCTTGCAATGAATGAATACTTGTTAAGTTAAAAAAGTGTCCATGAGATTTAGGTAGATGCATTTTACATGGATTTGAAACAAAAAAACTGGGAGTTGCCTTCCAGATGGATGTTTCAATACAATAATTAAATATTGGGGGGATTGTTTAACCTTATCTTACTTTATTCAACATAATAGAGGTATTGTTTGTAGGAGGGTGTAAGCAAATTCATGGTGGATAGGTCTGCCAAAGGCTATCTGCTAATCAAGATAGTTAACTAGTGCCTCCATGTGCAGAGGGAGTGTGCTTCTTGAAATAAAGTCATGGAGATAGAGAAAAGCAGTCCACTGTCTTTCCATGCCCTGTGCTTCAGCTTTCTAATAGCATCTGGTTGGCAAATAAGGGAAACAGAATGTTGGCCCGGGGCAGATGGAACACACTACCAGGGAAGCTAATAAATCACATTATAACCTATCTTATTTTGTTGGCTCTGAAAATACAGAGATTCCAATCCTAGTGAAGCTCACAATGCAGCTTATGTAGGAAACACTGAGAATAAAAAAACAAAATAAATGAGGCAAAAACACCTGTCAAACTCAAATGAACTTTATTTTCCCAACACTCTCTTCCTTTTATTCCAAAGCAACTCTACCTTGATTTAGGCCACCTCCACCCAACTCAGAGCCCTTCAGATATTTTGGACTACAATTGCTATGAGCTCCAGCAACTGTGGTCAATGGTTAAGCACAATAAGAGCTATATTCAGTGGCAGCTAGTGAATGCACAACCAGCTTTTAGTCAGAAACTAGTTAAGTTCTTAATCTTATGCCCCCAATAGGTTCAGCACCTTGGATAGCTCCAGAAAAAGGCAGGCAAAAACTTGAAATGGTTTCATGGACCCTTTACAACAGAGCCCCCGATGCCACTGGATGCACTTCAAAACATCTGTCAGAAGCCTATCTAAGCATATTTTTTTCAAATGAAAACAATATTATTTTATCTGCAAATATTATGATGTGATTATAACTGTTCATTGTGGGAAGAGTGGAACTTGTTTATATCTTCATTCCTTTTAGGCTTCAGTATAAGATCCTATATTGAGAAGAAATAGCTAAACCACCCATACATTTAGAAGGCACTGATGGGACAAACCTATCCCATTTTAATGAAAAGTATATTCTACTGTGTTCAACAAATGCAGCTCCCTGGTGAATATATATTTAGGACTTCAGCCATTTTCTTTTTAAAAGCTAGCAGTATGTTCACAGATTTCCTTATACTGGGTCAGACTAATTTTCAGCTTTCTCAATCTTTGATGGACAGACTCAGTTTTCGCTTTTCTCCTTAATTAATCTTCAACTCCAACTGTTCTGGCTCATTCTGGAACTGCTCCCGAGTCACTTTGACACAAAAATGAGCCTTCAAACAAATCTCAATGACATATCATTTCTGATGTGTCCAACATAGGTAAGTACTATTTATTTGACATTTGGTGTGGGAAGACGATGCCATTTGAACATTCTGCAATGAGCAAGAAAGTGTCTTTCTAATTTATGGTTCACCTTGCACAGTCGTAAAAAATGTTTAATTATTTGAGGATTAATGGAGGTGGTTCACGATTAGGCTGAAGTATGATCTGATGTCATCATCTCAGTATGATGATACACATCTTTATGCCAAAGCACCTGTTGTTTTGGAAGGAAGCAGCTGATATCATTATCTCCTCAGCCAGACAGTCCTGCTTCCTGCTGCTTAAAAAATTATCCTAAGGGTTACCTAAGTTGGGGGAACACAACATTAACTTTTTCATACTTAGGGCAGGAACATCAAGATTCTGTAGAATGGGGAAAACCTTTGCCACTTTCTAGATTTGGTATTGGTTAAGATGAAAAATCATTCTTCTCCTAACAATGTGTGTGTGTGCGTGTGCGTGCGCGTGTGTGTATTCATTTATTAGCAAGACATAAATCATAGAAGTTATATACAAAATATTAACATCTTTCACAAAGAACATATGCAAGGGTTGTGCTTACAGCACAGTCTTTACAGCAGTAGACTGGTTTGAGGAAAAAGTCTGAATAGTCATAGAATCAGAATTCTAAAGCTGGAAGATACAGCAAATGTTATCTAGACCAAACTTCTAACAATCCAGGATTAAAATAGTTAAGCAACTCTGACAGATGGACTGCTATTTCAAATTCTTTATTTAAAATATTTCAGTGAAAGGGAGCCCACCTTCTTATAAGGCAAAGGTGTCAAACTCATTTTTACTGAGGGCTACATCAAACTTATGTTTGCCTTCAAAAGATTGGTTGTAATTACAAAATGATATAAATATGTTCCCTTGGCATTGAAAGCCTTGAGGGCCACATAAAATGTTGCTTAACTATTTTAAAGAAAGCCAGAGGGGGTTTGGCAGGGTGGGTAGAGGTGGTGGTCAACACCTCCCTACGGGAGGGCAAATTTCCAGCGAGGCTATTATAAAGCCGCTGTTGAAGAAACCATCACTACACCCCACCCAATTAGACAACTTTCAGCCAGTTTCCAATCTCCCATTTTTGGGCAAATTCCTGGAACATGTGGTGGCTTTGCAACTCCAGGGATTCTTGGTAGACACGGATTATCTAGATCCGGCACAGTCTGGCTTTAGGCCGGGACATGGTACCAAAACAGCCTTGGTCGCCTTGGTAGATGATCTATGCCGGGAACTACGCCCTGTTGGTTCTGCTGGACCTCTCAGCGGCCTTCGATACCATTGACCTCGGTATCCTTCTGGGACACCTCAGGGAAATGGGACTTGGGGGTACTGTTTGCAGTGGCTCCGGTCCTTCCTCAAGGGTCGTTCTCAGAAGGTGTTGCTAGGCGACACCTGCTCGTCCTCACCCTGCAGGGTTCTATACTAACATTTACATGAAGCCACTGGGAGAGATCATCCAGAGTTTTGGGGTCAGATGCCATCTGTACGCAGATGATGTTCAGCTCTATCACTCCTTCCCACCTGTTACTAAGGAGGCTGTGCAAGTCCTGAACCGGTGCTTGGCTGCTGTGTCGGCCTGGATGAGGGCAAACAGATTGAAACTTAATCCAGACAAGATAGAGGTACTCCTGGTCAGTCAAAAAGCCGAGCAGGGGATAGGGTTACAGCCTGTATTAGACAGGGTTACACTTCCTCTGAAGACACAGGTTCGCAGTTTGAGTGTGATCCTGGATTCATCGCTGAGCCTGGAACCCCAGGTCTTGGTGGTGACTAGGAGAGGTTTTGTACAATTAAAACTTGTGTGCCAGCTGCGCCTGTTCCTTGGGAAGTCTGACTTGGCCATGGTAGTCCACACTCTGGTTACATCCCGAATAGACTACTGCAACACTCTCTATGGGGGGCTGCCCTTGGAAACCTCTCGGAAGCTCCAATTAGTCCAATGGTCGGGGGCCAGGTTGTTAACCAGAGCGGCATACAGGGAGCGTACCACTCCTCTGTTGTGCCAGCTCTACTGGCTGCGGATCAGCTTCCAGGCACAATTCAAAGTGCTGGTTTTAACCTTTAAAGTAAGCCCTAATAGTGGCTTTAGCCTGTGCTTGGTCAGATGCGTCATGAGATTTCCTCCAGATGCACTCTAGGCCCCTCCTCATGTGCTTCATCACAGCCAACTCCTTGGTAAACCAAGGGGTCGGTGCAATGCTACGCAATGAGAGGGGACACTTGGGAGCTATCATGTCAGTTGCCCTGGTAAACTCGCTATTATAGCGATCAACCAGGATGTCAACAGGATTGTCAGTCTCCAGGACAGGAAGTTCCCCAAGAGACCTCAGAAGTCCATCTGGATCCATAAGCCTTCTGGGGCGGACCATCTTAATGGGTCCACCACCCCTGCAGAGGTTAGAGGGCACGGCTAATTTTAAACAGATCAGATGGTGGTCAGACCATGACAATGGAAGAATGTTTTGCTCTTCCACTCTGACTGTCCCACCGTCCACAATGAAAACAAGGTCCAACGTGTGACCAGCCTGATGTGTGGGGCCAGATATTACTTGAGTCAGCCCAATGGTTGTCATGGCAACCATGAAATCCTGAGCTGCCCCTGTCAATGTAGTCTCAGCATGAATGTTGAAGTCTCCCAAAACTATAAGTTGTTAGGAGGCCAGGACCGAATTTGAGACCACTTCTGCTAGTTCAGGCAGGGAGACTGCTGGGTTGTGGGGTGGACAGTACACCAGCAGGATCCCCAAACTGTCTCAGCTTCCCACCTTCAGGTAGACACAATCAAACCTCACAGATTGTGGGACGGTACATCTGATCAGGGCGATGGATTGCCAAAAGATCACAGCAGCCCCTCCTCCCTGCCCCCCAGATCTAGCCTGCTGATGTACACCAAAACCCAGTGAACACAGCTGGGTGAGATTTACCCCACCCAGCTCGTCCAACCACATCTCGATGATGCACACCAGATCCGCCTTCTCTTCCAAAATCAAGTCCTGAATGGCAGATGTCTTACTTTTGACGGCTCTGGCATTCAACAGCCGGATCTTAAGTCCTGGGGAGTCTGTCGTGGAGACTACCATACCTATCCCAGTGTTGCAAGAACTCTGCTGCACTTCTCCCTGGGTAAAGAGTGACCGACCTTTCTCCTTCCCCAAACCACCTCAATGGTACCCAACTCATTTGGAGCCCCTCCCCACTGGTGGATTGACTGATTAGAATTATATTCAGAGGGAGTTAGTCAGCTCTCCAAAATTGATGAGTCACCTACGTACTGAGTCTATCCGGCTAGGGGAAAAGGATATTTCCACTAGAGATAAGAAGAAAGAGACATCCGGAGTGGAGAGGGGGCTGAACATGGGAACTGTCTATAAGCAGGATTGGGAATTAAGACAAGCAGGGATGGAAACTAGGGATGGGGTTTGAAAGTGGAACTCTGATGGGGGAGGGTGGGCCAAAACGGATGGGCCTTCTTCCCTAATACCGGGGCTTTCTGGAGCCTGTGATTGTGACCTTAACCCGATGACCAAAGGGCAAATCACTGGGTCCACAAGTACCTTCCTGAAAACAATGCCCCATTGCTTAACTTGAGGCCCATGTAAAACAGCTCTTCCCCTGACAGTTTGTCTTCCAGTGAAATAAGAAGACACAGAGAGTGATCCCAAGATTGGAAGTCTCTATACAGCCAGTCATTGATCTTGATTTTCAGCTCTGACTGGCTTACAGATAGGATTTGGGATAGAGACATTTGGACCGCTCTTTTTGATGTCCAACTACCTCTGTTCCATAACGAGTCCATGACTTCCACAGCCAGATTGTTTGTCTGCAGCAAATGTTGGAACTGGTGTGGAGTGTCCAGATATTGTTCAAAGGACTCGGATGTTAAATTTCTGCTTGTATTCTGCACAACAGAATTGCCTTTTCCAGTCCTAAGCTCCTCTGTCCCTTCTACAAAGAAGGCAGCCCATCCCCTTTCCTCTGAGCCTCAGTTCCTAGTTTATTATCTATCTTTTGCCCCTCAAACTTGTTTCTTTCCCGGCTTTCAGTTATTATTTGGACCTCAGTGGAATTTGTACAATCAGCGGGTTCAGCTTTAGCAATGTTAACCGGGGTGGAATTTTTCACTATCATGAAAATTCCTTTGAATAGATGGTCCATTTTCAGTATGATGCTAACAAATCTAGTGTGATCCTGCCTAGTTGACATTTTCCACATTTGTATAAATTCTGTGCATATATATATATATATATATATATATATATATATATATATATATACACACACACATACACACACACACACACAAACACACGATAGACTGGTTTTCATCTAAGAATCTTTGTTCGCGAAGTAATGCTGAGAGAGAGAGAGATAGATCATCTGCATGTACAACCTGAATTTATATGGAGTTAATTTCATTATTTTATTATTTTAATGTGTAATGTCTTGTGTTTTAATCCTGTTTTATGTGTTTAAAATGATTTTATGTGTTTTAGTTATATATTGAATTTTAATTTTATGATGGACCCCATCTTGAGATAGCAGTAATAATAGCAGAGTGGTAGTAGTGGCATTTCTTCTCCTTTCCTCCTGTACAGACACAAGGATATTAAGGTTTTCCACTACCAGTTTTAGTGAAACAACAGTGTCATCTGAACTCAATCAATCATGGATTTGAAGATGATTTTCCTTCTTTTTAAATTGGAGTTTGTTAGAACACAACAGGAACAATATGTGATTTCAGGTCCTGGCCTGTACATGGCCACAAACTGGATGTGTAAATCTCTGTTTACAAGTCTAAACAGCTACCTTGGCTGAGGAATTTTCCATTAGATCTATATTAAGAGGATAAAAAAACAGACTGTAAATGAAATGAAAGACCTGTATGTTGTAATTGTCAGAGTAACAGACTATGATTGGAAAGACTCAGCTCCAAATCTCTGTTGACCATTAAATTCACTAGTTATTATTGGACTAAACAACACTGACTGACTAGCCCTCAGCCTAGTCTAATAATAATAATAACAACAACAACAATAACAACAACTACTACAAAAATACACAAACTAGTTAAAACACATAACATCGTTTATTGTGTTCCTACAACAGGGATGGGGCCAAATATCCATCTCTTGTTTTGTTTGCTTGTGGGGTTTTTTTTTTGGGTGGGGTTGGACTAGAAGTGTGTTATTATGTAGGGAAAAGATATACCAATGGTTCTTTTTTCACTAAATGGGTGTGGAAAACAGAGAATATTTTTAATCTTTTGTTGTTTATGATGTTTTGTTTTTTGTATGTTCAGGTGTAAGTTTTGTTGTAATCTGTCTTAATAAAAATTAATAAACAAACATCAGTTTAAAAGAACATATAATTCATGTCAAAACAATAGTCCATATCTTAAAATTTATAGTTTTCAAGTCATCCAGACAGGCTTGCCACAAGAGACTGGCCTTTAATACTGCTTAAAATTCAGACTATGTATTCAGTTGTCAATTCTCTTCCGACAAGTCATTCCACAGTCTAGGGGAGGCAGAAGAAATAGTCCTCTGGGTGACAGTTGGCAACCTAGTCCTAGCGGACTGGAGTAAATGTCCAGTAGTCAGTCTTGTCTGCTATTTTTATGCTTGGTTCTCAGCAGTTTTCAATATCACTGACCATGGTATCCTTCTGGATCATCTTGCTGGGATGGGACTGGGAGGCACTGTCTTACAGAAGATGGTGCTGGGGGACTCCTGTTCAAATCCCCAGCCATTGATCTGTGGGGTTCCCCAGAGTTCCATTTTGTCCCCCATGTTGTTTAACATATACATTAAACCACTGGGAGAGGTCATCCGGAGTTTTGGAGTACAGTGCCACCTATATGCAGATGACACCCTGCTCTACTACTCCTTTCCACTTAATGCCAAGGAAGCTGTCCTGACCATAAACTAGTGCCTGTCATGCGTATTGGACTGGATGAGGGCAAACAGATTGAAATTTAATCCAGAGAACACAGAGGTACTTCTGGTCAGTAGCAAGGCAAGTCAGGGAATAGAGATTCAACCAGTGTTGGATGGTGTCATTCCCTCTGAAGACACAAGTTCACAGTTTGGGGGTGCTCCTGGACTCAGCATTGAACTTGGAGGCCCAGGTATCAGCAGTGGCCAGAAGGGCCTCTGCACAATTAAAACTTGTGCACCAACTGTGCCTGTTCCTTGAGAAGTCGTTGACCACTAGACATGGACCGTATACAAGGATTGAGTTGGACCTGATTTTACTGTGGCGAATAGTTTTTATGTATTTATTGTACTTGTAATTGATAATTTTATTGTGAATTTAAGATGTTTTTCAATTTTAAATGTTAACATTGAGTTCTTGCTGTTTGCCGGTCTGAGTCCCTCTATTGAGGTGAGAAGATCAGGGTACAAAAGTTTTAAATAAATAAATACATAAAATGTCCTTCCAGCAGCAGGCTAAAACCTTTCTATTCAGGCAGGTTTTAAAAGATGAAGGCGTGTAAGATCAATTCAGGGAGTGCTGTGGTTTTTAATTTTTTTATGGTTTTTAATTGGGAATTTTTTTAATACTGCCTATATTTAATCCTGTTTTAAAGTTTGTATATTTATATATTTTAAATGGTTATGATGATGCTTTTATGTTAAGCTGCTTTGAGTCCCCCTCAGGGGAGATAAAGCAGGGTATTATTATTATTATTATTATTATTATTATTAGGGACACAGAGGTTAGAAGTGTTTAGTACCTGATTTGCCTCAGTTTTCTCCTCAAAAGAAAATAGTCTTCTGTCTGTTGTAAGTAGAACAGGTGAGGTGGCATGAGGAGAGACTAAAGTACAGGAAAGTCTAGCTTCTCCAAATGAATCGAAATTGCCAAGTCCTTAAATTCCAAGATTTAAATTGACTATTTTCCAAATCAGCTAGTTGAGGTAGGAACTGAATCTTGTACTAATATTAGTACATATTAGCATTATTATATATTTCCTATAGAGAAAATTATGCAAAAATGAGAACATGTTCCTTTTACTTTTTTACTTTTAATGAATGACATGTTAATGTTTTTTTGAAAAATGTTTTGCACAGACTCTGTTCCGGGTCAAAGTCAGTTTGCAACGAGAGGGTTGTATTTTATAATTTGTGTGGATATGTTCTGGTGATCCCAAAATGGTCTATATTTTCCCACTAATGGGAAGGATGTTAGGAGATGCATGAAGATCATTAGAAATGATGCATTTCCAAGATATACATATTCTTGTCTCGTAAACAAAATCTCTCACTTCCAATAAATTAGATGCAATTTGGGCCTGCTGTAATTTCATCTGTTATGCATAACATTTCAATTTTCCAGTCTCTGCTGAAATGTTTAAGAGAGGCTTTCTAGAAAACAGATAACTGTAAAACTCAGAAATGTAATATTCGGAGATTTCCCACTTCCTTCTATCCTTGCATTTCCATATTTAGATAGATATGGAGACATTCAGTCTGTCAAATAAAGTTGGAGTCATATGGGAAAGAAAAGAACAGCATTCAGAAAGTTAGTACTAGTCATCTCAGGGGAAATCAAATGTTTCAGAAATGCTGGTGCTTCCAGCAGCTTGCAGTATCCCTGTCTTTTGGGATGGCAAGAACTAACATTGAATCACTATTGTACAAACAATAAGGATTACTTAATACTTTAAGTGCATCTGAAGTTTGCATCAGCAGAACTCATTATGCTTAGAATCTATCCCACAGATCGAACTCATTTACAGTAAATTTATCTCCCCGGGAAACTCTGGTGGGAATTCCCAGTACTCTGGTCCTCTCCAAATTAACTCCCCTGGGAAAATAATTACTGTCCATTCCTGAACCCTATTCACACATTCTTCTCCGAACTTAAGTCTCATGCATGTACATGGTGGACTGAAGCTTCATTTCTTTCTACTGTAATTAATGTTTTGTGGTACAACTGCCTCTGCCTCTAAGGACACAGTGGAAGGGCACATTGAAAGGGCATGAGGGAAGGACAGGATTGGAGGGGCAAGACTGTGCTGAGAGTGGCAGAGTCCAAGAAGCAAGAGAGGTACACATAGGGGTGAAAAGAGTACAATGAACTAGAAAGGAGGCATGAGGTAAGTCCAGGAAGAGGAAATAATGGAGATGAGGCAAGTTAGGAGCACCTCAAAGGAGTTAAGCTAGCAGCAGCCATGGTTTTCCTGGATGAAGGAACAGTGTGATTCATTGCTCCAGTGCTCTGTTTCCTGTAGTAACCAATGCTATGTCATGGTGCTGCTCTGAGAAAAAAGTAGTTGAGGAAAAACAAGAGCAGAGGAAAGACAGAAACTATTAAGTAGGATGCTTGGTGTGAAACTTTAGATCTTCGGGAAACAGAGCCAAAAATATCAAATAAACAGATACAATGCCTCTTTTGAAAGACTAACTCCACTTTTTCTTTTGGGAAATATAGTTTGACATGGTCATACCACCTGGCAGATGCTTGGAACCTTCATTTGAAAAAAACCAACTGCACTCTTAAGCATACACAATTGTCTTTACAAATCTGATTCAACCTGAGCTTCTATTCTGTAATCACCAAGAGACAGTGATGCTGATGGAAACAGAGAAATATAGCAACCCCCCAATGCCATGGCAAACATAAAATCCCCAGAAACGTTTAATTTTCTTCTTTTAGTTAGGCAGAAAAGTTGCAAAACAAAAAAAAAAGGAAATCTGCATTTTCATGGCCACAAATAATCCACCACCTTAATCCAGTACCTCACTACATGTCTAATTGTAATGCAACATGTTATGTTTCAGTATACAATACAGATGTTTTCTGTTATTAAATGGAAAGGAGGTAATGATGTTTAAGTACGTGCTGGCACTATAGTTACAGCATGAAATCATTATGCTTAACTTTCCTGATTCTTTCTTCACTGAAATTGAAGATGTTGTTCTACCACAATTCCTTTCAATAGGAGTAGATAGATAGATGTATTTATTTATTTATACTATTTGTATCCCACCTTTCTGTACCCTGAAGGGGACTCAAGGTGGCTTACATATGGCAATTTTTCAATGCCTTGCAACATATACAGACATCAAAAACTTAAAAACAGTTGAGTTAAAATTGATACAAGTTAATAATTTTTTTAAAAAATTACATTCAGTATTAAAATCATAACATCCAAAAATCGTGATCCAAGGCTGATTCCATAGTCAATTGTATAGAGATGGAAAGGACTTTCAATTTATTTTCTAAAGACAGAGGAGCTCACTTGGCTTAAATAGTTAGTCTCAAAGGAACCCAAACAAATCTACTCATTTCAGAAGTCATGGAGAAAAAATGAAAGATGGAATGAGAAAGAAGATTTCAAAAAGTTAGATTGAAATTGGTATTTCCCTCCCAATGTCAGATAGGCTCTTGTCAGATGGATGCCTAACCATGGCACTTTCATACAATTCTTCTGCGTTACATACAGTTATTCTGCATTTAGTAACAATAGAGCCATATTTTTCTTCTTTTTTCTATAAAATATATTCAATGGCTTTGACTTAGATTGAAATTCTATCATGGAAGGCAGGAGGACTTTGAAACTTTGTTCCTACTATTGTCCTAATGTGTGTATACCTATATACAGTCACACAACCTGTTGGTTCTGTTAATTATATTGTCAAAATATGACCTATTTGGTTTAACCAAATACTTTTTAGCCATATGCATGTCAGATGCAGCAGAGTTATTTGTATTGATTTTTAACATGATGTGCAGTTTGGGTCATAATTAGATTTCTCTTTTAAAATAATAATTTGACAGCAGACCATTGAGCCATATCACATGCTGCTGACTGCTTTGTTTGTTTGTTTAAGAAGCCATTTTTCTGTTTAATTTTGTTAGATGCTATATGCAATCCAAAAGGCCCCTGTGGCATGTAGAACTCATTGTATAAATGTCTGGATGCTGTCTTTAGCTCATAAATTCAGAATGCATTCTTTCCTAAGAAGGACTCTGATTGGTTTCGAAGTTTGGCTTTAGGAGCTATTTGTTCTCTCCTTTGCCATAGACCTGAGAGGAAGGGAAAGGCAAGAATTCACTGAAGGGCATTCAGCGAAGATCTTTGGAGGAGAGTCTTTCAGAGAAGACCCAGCTGATCTAACATAAGCTCCCGGCCCTGTTATATTTCTGTTATTTGCCCTTTCAGTAACCTTTGTTGAAGCAGAAAAACCAGAACACTCTGACTTAGGAAGTATGCTTCCTTTTAAGGACATGCCTCTCTATGGTTGCATTTTCATCTTTCAGCCTAGCTCTAGTGCTATGCATATATATTATGGGTAGATAAGTAACGAAAATTAATCTGAGCTTCTTCATAAACTTGGGAAAACCATTCCAGACAACCATGTTTTTCACCAACAAGATTTTTAAGGAGTTTAGGAGGATGTTCCTAGAACCAGCTCTCACCCCAATGGATCTCCCATACAGAGTAGCATAGTGAACTGGGAAGCAGTGACAAAAGAACTATCCAGCACTATTTCCATTTCATTATGCACTGGAGAACTCATCTACAGTCTAGGGGGTGGTAGCAGTTACACTTCTCCATTGCCAAAGCTGTACACTTCTTTGCAAAGCCTTTCTTTGACACCCACTGTGTCAGGGGGATCACTAGTGTGGTGCAGTGGGTGCCAACCACCATCAAAGGACTTGAATCCAAAATGGATTCAAGTCCTATCAAATGCTTTTGTACCACATTTCAGTAGAAATTATCCATGTAATTGGGTTTAACCATAAAACATTTTTCAGAAGTCCATCTTATATGTGCTCTATCAAGAACAAACGTTCTATACCAGGCATGGGCAAACTTTGGGCCTCCAGGTGTTTTGGATTTCAACTCTCCTACTGGCCGTTAGGAATTCTGGGAGTTGAAGTCCAAAACACCTGGAGGCCCAAAGTTTGCCCATAACTGTTCTATAATAATAATTTGCTTTTTGAACCTTTTAAGGGTTATATCTCTGATCAGAGCTATCATCATTATCTATATAAAATGAGTTTTCAAATCATGTGGTTTTGTCCTCATGTGCTACAAGCAAACCCTGTTGGTTTTGTTGCTGATGATTTTTTAGACTTATTTTGTCAAATTTTCTCAAATTTTGGCTACAGCATTGTGGTCTGGTCTGGTATGGGAGATCCATAGGGGTGACACTATGCATTACTGCACTGGATGACACCAAATTTAGTAACACTACTGCACTCTGTACCAAATGCTCACTCAATTTGTACAAAACTTTGTTAGAATAATTTCTGTTTCTTCAAAGAGGCTTAAAAAAACTGCCTTAGAAAGCCAGATGTTATTACCTGGCAGGCAGAGTTGAGTATGTTTACATTAAACAACAGTCTCTTTGTGAAAATGCAGTATTTATGTAAGGAAATACAATTCACCTGTTTATAAATTTTTAAATAGAAATCTGACCTTGGAAAACAGAAAGCTACCTTACACTAGGTCAGACCATTTGTCCTCCCCTAGTATTGTATTTTTCCACAGACAATGGTTCTCCAGGGCCTCAGAGAGGAGTCTTTCACGCCATTTGTATTATCAAATACTTTTAACTGAAGGTGAAAAGCATAAAACTTGGGACGTTCTACACGTGTTTAACCACTATAATATAGATTTAAGATAATGTAAGGTCTAAATTAGTCAGCCTTATAGCTGATACCAGACCACGAGCCTACATTCAGTACCCTATCCTGAAAGAATTTCCATTTAATGCAACTTTGGAATGAAGTTCCAAAGAATGACGAAATTAAACATTATGAATGCAATCTAACAATTTAAAGTTTTATGTAGTTTTCCCCAAAGAGTTGCCCCCCCCCCCCCAGCATGGTCAATGTCCTTGCTAGGAGAAAGAAAGAAATGTGAAGTTGGGCAATGGCAAGCCAGCATGGTCAGGTTACTTAGCCATTAAGTAAAATAAGCATGTGTTTAGGACATGGAGGGAAAGGAAGCACCACCAAACATTTACATTTCTGGATTTACCATTGCTGCAAAACTGCAAACAGAGAAGCCGAACAAAGTTCCACAAAAACGGGCTCCTGTCATAAAAAACGTCGCAATTGGAAAAAGTAAGGGGAATTTTTTTGAATATAAATATGTATATGATAATAAACAGTATTTCCCATCTTATTATAAGTTTTGTTTCACTTTAAAATATTTTTTTCTATTTTATGGTCTATTATTCTATATGTCTTGAATTAGATATATCTATTTTTTTTAAAAAAAAGTTAAAAGCTTAGGGCTTCTAAGGAACTCATCCCATAAAGGGGGGGGGGGGAGTGGAGAGAACCATCTTACTCTGTTCCTTCCTGCCTTTCCCTGTCTTCTGGGAAGGCCAGCCATCCCATGTTCTTTCCACAATGAGGTCCTTCTTTCCTTCGCTTTCTGCTATTTACAGTCAGGTAACATCTGACTCCTGAAGACAGCTTCATATCATGCACTGTGGAAATGGAGCCTCACGGAGTCACACCGGAAGTCATGTGATGGCCTCTGTGGGTATCCTGTGGGGCTCCATTTCCAAAGCACAAGGAAAGCGAGCCCAGAATGTGTGAGATGAGGTTCTAAATGTCTTAGTCCAGTCCTAAACATGGTGTAGTGGTTTGAGCTTTGGACTATGAATGTCCACTTGATCATGGAAACCCTGCATTACCATGTGCAAGTTACATATTTCAGATTCAGTGGAAAACACAAACCCTATGAAATCCTATTCTATGATTCTGTGAAACCCTCTCTGAACAAATCTTGCCAAGAAAACTCATGATATGGTTGCCCTGGATGCATAATGGCTGGTCTAGGTCAATCAGATCAGGCCTGTAAGAAGCCAAAGGCAAACAATATATTATGTGAAAAAAATTACAAAGCTAATAGTTCTACCAATTCCGAACAAATGTATACATATACAGAGTCCCTCATGCATGGTATGCAGCTGTAGCTCCTCTATGGATACTAGTCCAGGCCATGATAACATTTGCACTTATTCAGTTTCATCTGAAGTATTTTGTTCATTTCTGGGCACTTAATTTTAAGAAGAATATAGCAGCAGATTCAGAGAAGGACAAGGATAATCAGAGTATTCAAACACCTTAGAGACTGAAAGAACAAATGAGCACAAACTTTAATATACAAAGGACCTCATCACATTTACCAATTTAAGCATCCTATGCTGCTTGCCATCCAGTTGAGGGATGGATGGACATGCAGCCCATCACAAACAGCATGGAAGCATCCTAGGATGTTTCCTTGTCAGCACAGGAAGACTAAGTGCAAACCACACAGGGACTTAAACAAATCAAGAAATTAATCAATAATATTCAATCAATGTATGTGCTACAACTCAGTAAACCTTTCGCTGTATCAATAAGTAAAGACTTCATGATATGAACATTTCAAATGGCATATAATTAACTGTATATATCACATAACACACTCACAACCACTGCCATCAATTGTTGGCAAGTCCCATCAAATTGTTCCTTCCGGAGGTGAGACAATTCCACTATAACAATAGTATATTAGAATAAGATAAGTATTCAACACTTCCAGTACTCCAGAGAAGAAGGTAAGTTGAATTGCGTGGTGTGAGGAACGAAGTGAAATCAAAAGATAATGCGCTGTATATCCAGAGAAGTCTCTCAATGCCTGTAAACCCAAGCGGGATGGTCAAGGTCTATTCACAGGACAGGTTCCCGCCGCATCTCTCAATGATCCTGGATGGCCCCCATATGCTAGAGGGTAAGGAAGCGACATAGCTGAGAATGAAATTGAATGGAGCCATAATAATTAAGGGGGAAGTTGCAGCACTATTGATAGGTTGTGCTCATCAATAGCAGGGGATGAGTTTGTTGTGGAAAGATGGCAAACTGGCAATGGATGTATCCACATAGCTTCTATGCCAGTTTGCCTTTTTCTTGCACTTTACTGACAGATAAAAAGAGGTACCAACCTACTTCCACAGGTGGATCTTGCCACGAATGTGGTAATTCTAAAAGAAACCTGGAATGGAATAATTTTTGAAAAGAGCAATGTGTGAATGGAGCTCTGTGTTAAGCCACGGGTGTGCAGGCCATGCCTTGTAACATCTCTCACAAGTATCATTAGGTGCAATCCTTATGCCTTCATATTCAGCAGATGAGAGATGTTCCCACTGACATCTGCTGAGTTAGAACTAAACCCATTGTTTGTCTAGATCCTTTGAAATGAGATTGGACAAAGGAATTGAGAATATACTCTAGGGTATAATTTCACATTAATGAGGAGACTAGAAAAGATTGCCCTCCTAGTCATTTTTATCACTAATTTATCCGGTTCTAGGGATAAAGCGTGCCTTTTGTTAGAAGTGGAGTATATAGTAATAGAATTTGTTCTGCATTTCAAAGACGGCTAATGTACCATTTTTCCCTTTTATAATGATACATTCCCACTCAACATATTAATGGACAGCTTTCAAATTCACTTATTTATAAATAGAATGGTTTTTAAAGGCTATAATGCAAAATAATTGTTAGGTTTCGGCCTTAAGCATATATTGCAGAGCATGAATTCCTCACAATCAAGGATGAATTGGGAGGGGGAAGAGAGAGGAACCCTGCAGAAAAAAAAGCTTAACCATCTGAGAAAACCTAAGACACATGTGTAGCCCAATCACTGCCAAAGAACAGTGCAGCTCACAAAACAAGCCAGCTGCTGCTCCCGGAAGCATTTCATCTATAATATTTTGAACCATGTGACAACCTATCACAACTCATGCTTGCCCTTAAGGTGTTCCACACTGGCAGAATGAGCAACCAGTAAGGAAAGAGATGGCTTTAATTTCTTAAGCAACGTAGGGAGGATTTTTATTTCCCTCACCCCCTCCCTTGATATGAAATGTGTATTTATTTCACCTGCAGTCAATGTACACAGATGGTGCTAATAGAGTATTCCACTGCAATATACATATTAATTTTCTGCTCACATAACTTTCCAAATGCATTCTTTTCCTGTTCAGTCTTTAGTGCTGTTCATATTTGCATCTTGATAGAGTTTTTAAAATTAGGACTGTAACAAGGCTTTAAAAATAAATGTTGTGGCTATATTTTTACACAGAAATAAATACTTTCCCTTTGACTATCTCCATTAAAATCATCTTTCTTCAACAAACTCAGCAGCAACAAAGCAAAAGACAACTAATGAAGGCAACTGAAAAACTGGAATTTTTTACTCACATTTGCCAAAAATCATGACTAATAAATTGAAGAGAGGGGATTAAAATTGGACACAAAGAACAGGTGAAATTCTACCAGATATTGCATATTCTTAGCCTTATTTTAATGGCTAAAATCAGAATACAAGTGTTAGGATAGCTCTGACAGTAAGGCTGAGAAGATGCTGTTTGAAGGGCCAGTGTTTGAGCTGGAACCCAGCAGCTTCCTCAGCCAAGCCTGGAAGAGGAGCCAATAGAAGACGGTACCCTTCTCAGCCTGCAAAGTAAATACAAGTAAGCTCATCTGAATAGGCAGAGGAAGAGTTTGCTCCAGCTCATTAGAACCTGTGAAGGGAGAAGGCTCAATTTTGCAGGTTCTAGGTTAGCAGAGAAATGAGCTCTCAATAAGCAATATCTGAGAAGCTAGCATATAAAGTCATCAAGTGTGGTACCCTGTTGCTAGTAGCAACTTCAGCCTTTGGAGCCATGACCTCATGCTGTTGATGATCTCTGGACAATGGACTATCACTTTTGGTCTCTGGCATTCAGCTTTCTGTACTAATTTTGACTCTAGACTCTGTTGGAATAGAAAATGATGGGACTCTCAGTTTCTCTGTTGTAATTTGCTGCTGTTGTTGTCTTTCAACTATGTTCTTTGGTTTGGACTTGGACCCTTTGTTAACCTGCCATTTGTAAATGGGGTTGAGGCTCATGACAATAGGCATAACAAGAAAAAAGTATCTGATTTTCTGGGTTTTGTGGATACATCAGCTTCAACTTCCTGTTCCAGTAGTGGTCACCCTCAAATGAAAATGTTCAAAAGCTGGATGCGGTGTGGTAACCCAAGAGTTGAGTGTGGTAACCCAAGACTATGGACCCAAACAAGATGTCATCTGTTACATCTATTTATACTATGTATTCAACAAAACAGAATTGTCCGTGCCAGCCTGGTATTATTAACAGTTATACCTTTACCACTAGATGCTCAGTGAGGCAGACATTGTGCTTTTATCATTCAGAGAATGATATAACTGGTTAATCATCTAGAATAAAATGTTTCAAAGTAAGCAAAACAAACAAAGCTCGGTATTGACTGTCTTTCCTGTGGAAGTCCCCTGAAGGCAAGCTAGCTCCCATTACCTCTACAGGCAGTTGTAATTTCCACTGTCTTTTTAGAGGTGGATCTACCATTAGGCAGAGTGAAAAAATTGCTGCAGGAAGCAGATACTGGGAGGGGGCAGCAGCTGCCCCTCGGCTATTCTTCCTGCACCGTTAATAATTCCCAACTGTTGGATGATAATGCTCTGCATGCCACACAGACTTGCAGGCCCCTTCCAATCTAGTACAGTTGTTTTATATGCAGTGGATGACACATTCTAATATCTGTGCTGAAATAGGAGTCACTTGCACCTTTTGGGGGGTGGGAGGGGGTAAATGTAAAATAATCAGAAGGAGTGTGGCTTAGGCTAGTGCTGCCTTCATGCAGAAAAATTCTCATCTCTTCTCTTTCATTTTTACACCCTTTGGATTGGCCAAAAAAGAAATCATTAGGAAAACATAAGAAAATTAAGTACGAGAATGCGGACACTTGGGATTCTTCATAAACTCCATTTTCTGCTGAAGGTTTGGCCACATTTTATATCTATGGAAACATTAATAGCAGCTGAAAGTGTTTGTTATCCAGTAGCAGCCAATGCATTTTGGAGGCCAGGGGTTATAATTCGTTATCCCTAAAAGCTATATCAAGTGTTGCAATTGCTATGCAATAAGGATGTAAGCCTATAATATACCTAGTTTGGCAAGAGAAAAATAATACATTAGGCACATGTGATATCTTTATGTATAAGTTTGAGAATCATTAAATAGCTGTCATTCTTTCTTCCTCCTCAGCATCAATTACTCCACTCCGGTTTTACTTACTCTATTCTGTATAATGAGTCCCTAGAGCATGTTTCATTGCGGGAGAATGAACACATTCTTCACTTGCGGTCAGTGGGATGTGGTTAATTTGAAATCACTTAAACTATTATATCTGTCAAGTGTGGTTATTTTATTTTCAATTCACATCAGTGTTTTAGTATGCATGTCGATTACTGGGTCAAACTGCCAGATTAATTTCCAAGTATTTGATGGGAATGTTCTTTATCACTGTCTTTAGACTCCTGTTGAAATTCAGTACAACTCTATTACATAATAAACTTACAAGGATTTCTACTTAAACATTATTTTATTGATAAGTCCCCTCCCCAAATGACTTAAATACAATCTAGTTCTCTTATGTAAATTGGATGGATACATATTTAGTAGAGTTTACCTAAGTGTCTTCTTTGGGAAACATTATGAACAGAGATACTTAATAGTTGAATACCAAGGGATAGATGACTGTTGAGAACACTGTAATCAACTTTGATAGTAACCTAAGTTTGTATTTCAGCCACATTGAGTATTTTCATACACCCCAAAATTGCCCCAAATTAGCCCAATGTGGCACTTTCTGTGACCAATTTGGCACCTTATAGTAAATATATTTTCCAGATGGCAATTAGGCAATGGGTCTAGTCCTTGTTTTCTGCTTCTTTCTGCAAAAACCTAGCACAAACTAATCACCTACCCACCATCTGATTGCTACCTTGTTGCATGATTAGTGAATTCACACAGCATGAAATTGGTCTCTGATAGTCCAAAGCGATGAAAAGACACATCATCACAAAATCAGCCCTCCATAATCACAGAACTGCTGGTGTCCAAAAGCACTTGTTCTTTCAGGAGGAAAAAAAACTTTGTAGCTTTTTCATCCATTAAGTACTGATGCTAAAGTGTGACAATAAACAACCTTGCAAAATTTGGGGCCCAATCCAAAAGATGGAAGTAATTCAACCTGTACTGGATGTGATTACACTTTACCCTAGAAACAGTTGGGTATACTTTTGGATTCAGTCTTGAACTCGAATGCTAAGGTCTTAGCAGAAGCTAAGAACACATTTGTACAGTTAAAGCTAGTGGACCAGCTGAACATATTCTTGGAGATGACTGCTCTGGCCATGGTAACATATGACTTTATTACACTCTACACATACTATTAATACAACTCTGAATGGACGTCCTTTGAAAAGTGCTCAGAAATGTCAGTTGGCCCAATGAGCTACAGCCATACTGTTAAATGTCTTCATAACTGGCCTTATGTTTATGGGATTGCCATAACACCCATATCCAATAAAAGGCTGCTGATACATTACTATGTAGAGGGACCACTAAAATGACTGGTGCACATTGGGAGTGAAGTATAATGGTACCAATACACATCAGTGCTATTGTCCATTAGGTCATGAACTAGGTCAGTGCTGTCCAACATCTACCGGACCAGGGGCCTGATTGCCGGTCACTGATGACTTGGGGGGCCGAAGGGTCTGGCCCCGCCCCGGCTCTGCCCCTCCCCGGCTCCACCCCCTCCCCAGATCCGCCCCGGCTCCGCCCCCCATACTCAATATGCCCAAATGTGAACACTGGTGGATTTGGGGGAAAATAGACCTTGACATTTGGGAGTTGTAGTTGCTGGGATTAGTAGTTCGCCTACAATCAAAGAGCATTCTAAACCCCACCAATGATGGAATTAATCAATCTTGGCACACAGAACTCCCATGACCAACAGGAAATACTGGAAGGCTTTGGTGGGCATTGACCTTGAGTTGTGGAGTTGTAGTTCACCTCCATCCAGAGAGCAATGTGGACTCAAATAATGATGGATCTGGACCAAACTTGGCATGAATACTCAATATGCCCAAATGTGAACACAGATGGAGTTGTGGGAAAATAGACCTTGACATTTGAGAGTTACAGTTTCTGGGATTTATAGTTAACACACAATCAAAGAGCATCCTGAACTCTTGCAACAATGGAATTGAACCAAACTTGGCATATTGAACTCTCATTACCAACAGAAAGTACTGAAAGGGTTTGCTTGGTAACTGACCTTGAATTTTGGAGTTGTAGTTCACCTACATCCAGAGAGCACAATGTTGGATCAGGACCAAACTTGGCATGAATACTCAATATGCCCAAATATGAACAGGAAAGGAAGGAAGGAGGGGAAGAAGAGAAGGATGGAGGGAGGAAAGGGAGGAGGGAAAGTGAGAAGGAAGAAAAGATAAAAGGGTGGCAGGAAAGAAAGGAAGGAAGGTGAAAGAGGGGCAAGGAGGGAGGGAGAACAGTTGAAAGGAAGGACGAAAGGGTGGATGGATGGGTGGAAGGAAGGAAGGAAGGAAGGAGAAAGAGAGGAGGAAGAAGGGAGGGAGGGAGGAGGAAAGGGTGGATGGATGGATGGATGGAAGGAAAGAAGGTGAAAGAGAGGGAGGGAGGAAAGAAGGAAGGAAGAAAAGAGGAAAGAGTGGAAGGAAAGGAAGGGAGGAAGGAGAAAGAGAGGGAAGGGGGAGGAAAGAAGGCCGGGCGGCAGTTGGGGCTCCTGAGGTGGCGGCGGAGGAGGCGGGAGCGCCGCCGCGAACTGGGCCAGGCTTCAGCGGCCGCGGCCAGGCTTCCGCGAACTGGGCCAGGCCGCCGCGGCCAGGCCTCCGCAGCCGCGCCAAGCTGCCTCGCAGCCGCGGCTAGGCCTTCGCAGCCGTGGCCAGGCCTCGTGGCTGCGGCCAGGCCTCTGCCGCCAGGCTTCCGCCGCTGGCGCGAATGCGGCTGTGCCAGCGCGAGTGCGGCAATGCGCCTGCGCCGGCGAGAGTGCGCCTGCGTTGGCGAGAGAGCGCCTTCACCGGCGCGAGTGTGACTGTGCCGGCGCGAGCCCCGATTGGCGGGGGGGGGAGAGTAGGAGGGAGCCTGCCTCCCAGCCCCGCCCGTCTGCAAAAAAATAAAAAAAATAATAAAATAATTAAAAATTTAAAAAACCAGCCGATTTCTTTTTTAAAGGGTAGGGGGCCGTAGGGAAGGTTCTGGGGGGCCGGATCCGGCCCGCGGGCCGCCGGTTGGACAGCCCTGAACTAGGTAGTGCTGATGGAAATGCAGAAATTCTTGCTGCTTCTTACGCAAATTCATAACCCACTAACAGGATTTGTAGTGCTTCTGCTGCATAGCTATGTACCACATACTACAAAGTTATGTAGTTAAAAACTACAGAACTATAGTTTTATAGAATCATAGAGTTGGAAAAGAGCACAAGGGCCATCCAGTTCAACCCCCTGCCATGCAGGAAAATACAATTGAAAACACTCCCAACAGATGACTATAGCCATTGTGAATATCTTGATAGCTATTTGCTGAATAAAATCTCCATTTAAGAGTCCTGTGTGAAATGTGGGTATTGATTCCAATTTGCCAAATATGGGCTATTGGCCAGAGCCACAAGATTCCCTTGTAACCATATATAGTTAGAACATATAAGAATTCATTCATATGCTCTGTTAATACTCTCACGCTGACTTGCAGACCTCTATAGTACAACCCCTCCCTATTTCAGATGATTATTTTCCAGAATAGGTTTAGGATTCTTTTAGGACAGGTATAAGATTGTAGGGGGTTTTTTTTCTATGTGACCACTTATACTTCTATAATTATGGTGACCTTCATTGGAAGTTGGTCATACTATTCAAATACATAAAAGAGCAAACCAGAATTTATTCTGCATAAAGTAGGCTGCTTTCTGCACATTATCAGAATGTGTGACTTCAAACAGCTAGCAACTAATGATACTGAAATACTGCCTTTGCTACTAATAACAAGGTGCTCCTATGAAGAATTAAAGAAACCACCAACAACCCTTTTTATTATAACAGGCATGTACATATTACATTAATAAATTATGTTACTGCATTATGCAGCTGCTGAATTGTCAGATTAGAGGAGTATGCTGTGCTGCAAGCCCATTAACTCTAAATCCACTTGGCTAGAGACGGAAGGTATGATCCCAAGTTAAACTGCCTTCACATTATACTCCATACAAGCCTATGAATAATCAGGGGCATGCCTGCTAGATGGTATGATGTGTTTAGATGCCTAATCAAATTTATGGAAAAGCTGTTTCTGCAGAACATTTCATCTTCAAGACATTATTACATCAGAAAACCCTAAAAACAACATTAGACATAAAAATACAAAATGTCTTTTTTCAGAATATAAGTTTGAATGTGTATGATTGCAGTCTAAAATGTTTTCCCCCAATGTATATGTTCTCTGTTGTAAAAGAGAAAGAAACTGACATATGTGTTTATATTTGTGTGTGTAAAGGTATTGATCTTGATTATCACAGGTATTACTATTTCAAAATAACTATTCCTTAAAGCAAACCATCAAAATCATTGTTCTATGTTTATTCTGCAAGTGGAATACAAATATTCAGGAAATACTTTGTATTCATTATGTCCTTTCACTAAGCCTCAATTGTCAGGCCAATCCTTTGCTGAGCCCTTCACTGCAGCAACCTAGACAACTACAGCTGACATCACGTGAAGGTGCTTCTACACAGGCACTATAATGCAGTTTGAAGCCAGATCAAGATTGGGATGTCTAAAAATGTTCAACCCCCAATGTATGCTATAGCATGCATTAAGACAGAAACAGATTGTTTTTAACAACTCACCAGAAAGTCCAGAACATACTGCAAAATGCACGGCAACTAAGCAGGATATATATCCCATACATTGCTGAAATCCAAAACCGAAAAATGTAGAGCACTGCTTAGGACATAGCTAGCACTGACATGGTTTACAAACCCAGAAACACAGCTAGTGGGATGGTAAACAAACAGAGAGAAAACCACTCCATTCCCATGGAAACACTTCCTTTGTCTCCATTTCCTGTGCCCTGCTTGTCCCTTTTTTGGTCATTGCAAGATGTCATTTTCTTCCAATTGTCTTCTGGATTGCCTTCTCAACATGAACCTGTCCATGGAGTAAGTTTATCTTCATGGGCCATTGTTTGGTTCATTCAACTTTCTGAGATGATAGAAGCAATGGCCTTTTCCCAGAAAGGAAGAGTTCACTCATATACGCCATGGTATATTTTTAAACCCAAGGTGATGGCTGAAAAACCACACCTCAGGTAGTTCTAAGGGGTCTGGAATTAGTTTTATCGAGCTGTTTTATCATGTTTTTATTACTTGTGCTTTGTGGATTAATTTAATTGAGTATTTTATTATGTGAACTAATTATTTTGCATGTGTCGTGAGAGAATAGTGAACGTTGGACTGTATTTTTAAATATATACAGTATATACTAGAGAACCAGTGTGTTGCAGTGGTTTGAGTTCTGGAGAGGACAAGCATGAAACTTGGGGCATTCTAAATGTGATCAACTACTACAATATAGATTCAGGATAATGAAACATCTAAATGTGTTAGTCCTATATTAGATAGCCCAGTAACACTACATTCAGTAGCATATACTGTAAGAATTTTCATTTACTATAAATTATGTCAAGAAAGTCCCAAAGAAGCAGGGAAATATGAGTTGCTTTGAGTCCCCTTTGGGGAGATAAAGGGCGATAGACACAAATATAATTATATTATAAATGATAAATCATGGGTGAATTCAAACAATCTAAGTTTTGTGTAGCTAATGTATTTCTTTATTGGAATGATTAATGTCCATGCTAGAGAAATGTTGCATTGTGTCCATTGAAAAGTTGGCAATGGAGTTTGGTAGTGAAGTATGTTTGGCAATGGACGATCAGTGTGCTGTAGTGGTTTGAGCGTTCAATGACAATTCTGGGTTCAAATCCCAGCTCGGGCATGGAAACCTACTGTGTGGCCTTGGGCAAGTCACTTTCATCCTCAAAGAAAGACAAAGGCACACCTCCTTTCTAAAATAAGAACTTTTACTTTTGAAAGTAAACATTTTATTATTTGTTGCCATTTTTGAGGTGTATTCCATTTTCAATTCTAATTACATTATTGAAAAAGTAACTTCCCTCACTTTTGGTTTGTTGTTGCAATGCTCATTATTTTTCCATTATTTTCACATACACTTCTTTTCCTTTTAGGAGAAGAGAGTGGGACAATAATAACAATAGCCCTTTTGAAAGGGGAAAAATAATACAAAGCTGGGTAAGGTGGGGGGGGGGGATATTAAGATCACTAGAACCCATTATTGAGAATACCAATGAAGTAAATTCCCTCTTGTTTATTATGTCACATTTGAAATTTAACTGTCATTGTGATGAATTCCCTAGCTGATAGGCTAGGTAAAGCCTGAAAAAGTAGGACCAGGAAATTGGCAGCCATTTTAGATAGGTGTCATGGGGGCATCCATCTTAGGATACTCATTTCCAAAAGGGGGTGTGCCTAAGGAGCAGCCTGGAGGAAAATGAGGGGAGTTAGGATTGGCCGGTGGAGGAGGGGGTGGAGCCTAACTTGTAAAAAGAAAAAATGCCCTGAAGAAGAGGCATTTTAAAATCTGACAGCAGTTGGTGTTTGGGTGTCAGAGGAGAAGGAGGAGTGTTAGAGAGCAGTTGGGGGAGTTAGTGTTAGACAAAGAAGCCTGAAAGTGGTCAGGTAGCTAGCAGAGTTCTACAGCTATCAGGGAAGATAGTGTGTAGAGGAGTAGATAGATAGATCTGTTTAAATCTCTGACCCATTAAGCTTGATATGTAATTTTGTAAGTTCTCTTAAATAAACTTAATTGTTTCATTGTTCAAAACACCTGCCTCATGTGAGCCTGTCAAATAAGTCTTAAATCAGTTCCCTGCAGCAATCAAGAGTCTAATGGTAGCAGCGTACATTTTGAAGAAGCAATCTCTTCAGTATTACCTCAGAGCACAGGCCTGAATGCAAGTTCAGAGCATTCTTAACTGAAATACCTCCAGTAAGTCAAAGGGCTTAATATTGCTAATAAGTCTGGTGGTGACCAGTGGGTTTTCAAAAGGTTTTTCGGCCAGAAGAGTGTTCAAACTTAGTGCAGTTTTAATTTCTGAATACACAATCCCCCGTACTTGTTATATTTGGTGGCAGCCAAGGGTTCCAGCCCTTGATTTATTGTAAGTGGTGTCACCTTCCCTTTATAGTCATTATCCCCAAATTAACAAGTTGTAAGTAACAAAGTTATTTCTGGCTCATAGTTTTTGACTTCTGACCATTTAATCCCCCTAGTCTAAAATGCATACAACAAAGAACGAAGAAAACATTTGCTGGATTTATCTCAGTGCACTTGAAAATACAAGATAGCTATATCCCCCACCCTCCCCCTGCCCCCCAAAAAATCAAAGACAAGCTATGGGACAAATCAGTGCAAAAAAATGAAGGAGGGGTATGGTGCATGCATAAAATTAAACACAAGGGAATAAAACTAAAGTTTAAAAACCCCATAAAAGCATTGTTGGAGAAAGTAGGAGAAAGGTACTGCCTGCTGGCCATATGTACACATTTCAAGATAGAGAGATAGATAGGTAGATAGATATGAGAGAATGACATCTGTAGTAAAGAGTATTTCTCCTCTAGATCTAAAAAACAGCAGCAGGTTGTTTATACAGAATGAAAAGGTGTCAGTAGAAGGAAGGCACTAACACATATGGACATGTTTTTCTTCCCTGAAGCTACTTGGGGGAGAGAGGAAAACACCCAAAGATTTGAAAGAAAGAAACATCTGTGCATCATGCTTTCAAGAAGGCCACAAATAACATGACAAAGAAGAAAAGGTTGGGAATAGAGAAGACAGGATGCTCTAAGACGACAGCAAAACTATCAAAAAGTTGTCTCGTTCCTCTGAAAATGATCAAAAGAAAATCTTGTATATAGGGAAGAAGGAGAAAGTGAATTTATAGTTATTATAGTTATATGTGAAACAAGTATGTTTTATTTTCTTTGACCTAAGCCAATCAGAAAATGAGATGAGATGCCAACAAACAATGACCAGAGAATCATGACAAAGTGCTACATATAATAAGAGTTATTCAAATGTCCATAGAGACTCAAAAGAGATTGATATTGGGTTACCTTATCCCTACTTTCATTAAAACCATTCACAGAAAAAATAACTGTAGACATCATGGGGAATAAGAATAAAGAAACACGGAAGACTATTTGAATGGTTGGAAGCATTATCCAGATTATATTCTACCCCTAGGAAGATTAAAAACACTGACAGCATCCTTTTTTTTTTTACAATAAATCACTGAAATTCTCAAACCAAATCTAAAAATCTTGAGATCAATTCACCTCATGTAATCTTAGAAGTTTTGTTTTTTAAAGCCTTGCAAGACATATACCTGCTTTTCTGGTGAAGGGTTTTCTTTTTCTCAAGTATTTCTCTTCTTCCCATTTGTTAACGTTGTCTAGAGAGGTCTTGTTTGGGATCCCATACTTCCAAAATACTGGCTTAATTAGTGTAAAAAAACCTGGGGCATTTGAAAGTATTGTCTTAACACAATAAAATTTGTTAATCTGAAATAATTATGAGGGTTGGAACTTTAATAGTGGCAACTATTTATTTACATATAATACAAAAGTGATACATGCCACCAAGTTTTACAGTCCTTCAATATAGTCATCAGCATTGTGTACAACCTGTTTCCAATGATGTGGAAGTCGTAGGACACCTGTTGCAGTGCTTGATCTGTTGATAGTTTGAATTGAGCGGTCTACTCCAGCAAGAATCTCTGGAACAGTTCTGAAGCGAATGCCACGAAGTGGTTCCTTCATCTTAGGAATTAAGTCAAAGTCACAAGGGCTTAAGTCTGTGGAGTATGGTGGATGGTGCAGCACTTCCCAGCCCCATCGATTGAGCAAATCAGCCACAGCTTGTCCTTCATGTGGTCGAGAATTGTCATGCAAAATGATAGGGGCGTTTTGCAGAAAGTGTTGCCATTTTTTCTCAAAGCTGGTCTGAGATGGTGTTCTAAAAAGAATAGTAATACTGCACATTGATGGTCTGATGTGGGGGAATGGTATGCGTTAGGATGGGACCATCACAGTCATACACGAGAATCACTATAACTTTCACATTGCTGGGGTTCTGATGAAATTTTGAACTTTGTGGTGACCCGTAATGATGCCATTTGTTCTATTGGCATTTCAGTTCTGGCTGGTACAATCTGACTCAAGTCTCATCTAGTGTAATGATACGGCATAAGAAAGCCTCTCCTTCACGCTCACAGTGCTCCAAGTGAGTACGAGCAGCATCGTATCGTAGCCATTTCTGCATTTCCGTCAAATGATGTGGAACCCACCATGAAGCAATTTTTTCTCATGCCCAGGCATTCCTTCAGAATGTGGAGCACAGTTGTATGTGCAAATCCTGTGTTTCAGGCCACCTTACAAATCGTATGGTGTCGATCACTGTCTACAAGTACAGCAACAGAAGTCACTTCCGCTTCGTTGACACTAGGACAACCTGGCCGGTGCATGTCTACCACATGTTGGCATCCTTTTACTCACCTTGCCACTGTTCTGTAAGACAATGAAGATTCCCTGCAAGCCTCTTGAAGACTTTGATGACACTGTCATGCTGTACGACCTCTGGCACATTCATTCTTTATCCAACTCCGTTGTTCTTGTTTCAAAGACATGACAGAACTTACTTTAGACCACAAGCTAATATGAGGCTCAGTTCTTTGCATCACTCCACATGTGCATCACATAGCAAGGACGAGTCTTTTTGCTCAGAGGTAAGGTAGGTATGTAACTAACGTGTGGTATACGCGACATTCTTTGGTTTCGTTGCGTGGTGTCTTTACAGCAGTCTTGCCACTATTAAAGTTCCAACCATCATATTTGGTTACTTTCTTCTATTCCTCTTTACCAGAAAGTAAAGATCTGGCTGATTGAGAATGTGCCATTCATCCAGGAGGCAATAGAGACAAATTGAATAATGATGCAACTGACAGGTAATAGTGAACCATATATATATATATATATATATATATATATATATATATATATATGTTTTTCAGAATGAACAGACAATCCTATTAACTCTTACTAAAACTCACATTGACCCTATTGATGCTATCCTGCCCCAATGCTCCTAGAGGTCCGTTATTCATTGAGTTGTCCTAAGTTGAATTTGACCTGAACGCATTTAACAAAGTAGTAATGATTCATGTTGATCTTATTTATACCGCTTTCTTCATAAGAGCTCAAGATGACAGATGTGAACTTATTTCCCATGATATACTGAAATCAGTGATTTCTTGCATTACACATTTGAGTGGTCAAGACATTATGGGGACATATGTCTTTGGCATTTGCAATACTCACAGCATGTAGCACAATACAATGTTGGTGTCATAAGACATTTGCAATAGCTAACCTCCTTTTTCTAGACCCTTCTGAATCCTATCTCTTTGGTAAACTGTCTGTAATTATGTTGTGGAGGGGGCAAATTCAAAATATACTCCTATTGCTACTTTTAAAAGTAAGTAAAGTGATTAAGGAGTTAAAAATGAACTAACTTTTTCCATTAGTCTAGCACCACAAAAATCACTGCTGTAATAGTTCAGTCTTCCTGGAATTACTTGTTAATTAGGCTTAATTACACCATCAAACAATTACTCAAAATTTGACCTTTTCTAATAAAAGTCAGGCAACAAATCTGTGGGTGAAGTACTGAAACTGCACTATACACATCCAGTAGAACAATAATCACATTTTCCTTGGTGATTTTTTCTTTTTGCCTTAAAAAATTAGTTCCATTATTAACATTCAGCTAATCCCTTCTTTTTTTCTGAATTACTTTTAATCAAATTGTGCTGGAGATATAAACACCAAGTCCTCTTCACAGCACATCAAATTTAATTTGGCAATCGAAAATGCGTAGTAAACCTACAAAGCTTTAACTAACTCATGACTACTACATTTTCTAGGCCTTAGAAAATGATCTCAACAAGATGTTCCATACATATAACGAGAACCACACCATTCCAAAAGCCCTAGTTTTCTACACTTTTGCCAAACATCGAACAAAAAAGGAGTTTTCCCCATTGTCTTTTTTACGTGGAGCTGAATCCCTGTTTAGATTAACAAGCTAATACGGTATGCACAGGACCAGTAACAATGGTTTTACCTATCTGCATTTGAAAAATGTGTCCTCTGTGAGTATGTTCTAGGTCATCTAAGTTTCCAGCACAAGTTACTCTATGGTCATCTTGGAGGACATAGAGAAGATAACACTTTAGGAATTTTCTAGGTCTTCCAAGGGAACTCTGTAGTAACTCCTGGTAGAACTTACTTGTTTCAATAGTGTTTGCTATTATCCATGGTTTCCTGTTTCCATGGTAAGTTTAGGAACATATCCCTGGTGCATACAAGGGTTATGCTGTACTTACACTGGTTTCTTTCAGTCTGAGGTTTTTCAGATCAGGTGGGCAACTACATATCTGATCACTTCTGATTTGAACTGAGTAGCTGGAATTATTTAGGGTTTCAAACAGAGGATATTTTAAAACTGTTCCTCTCATATTAAATGGGTTGTTTTGATTTGTTGATGTCTTTTTCTGTTATATGACTAAACAGGCAAGATGCTTTATTTGTAAACAGAGTTAAAGTAGGATTGTTTATTTAAAAATAATATAACAAAATAAGACATTATAGTGTCGTAAATGGCTTCAGTGTACATTAACCGAGTTATCCAAGTCAAAGTACAGACAAGCAACTTTGTTTTCACAGTGACCAGGAAACATGTCACAGCATGCTACCAAGTACCTAAATCCAAATAATAGTCCCAACTAAAGTAGATCTAGTGTACCAGTCATGGAACAGTAAACCAAAATTTATGTAAATGCAATAGATTCTATGGATCTGCTTCAGCAACTGGATTAAATCTAGTAAGTGGATTAAGGTGAATGATTCCTTCATATCTCTCACTGGACAAAACTGCAGGAGGCCCAAAGCCACTTGGAAAAAAAAACCTCTAATGTGTAGCACTTTGAATATATAGTGGTAGTGAGCATCGATTAAATAATCTCCATCACTTCCATAGTATATGTTTGATATATGATTTTGCATGTGTGTTTATTCTGGCATATAGATGTTTTCCATCTATATTTTAGCTGTCTTCCAACTTCTTCCCTTGGCATAGAGCTGAATAAACACATATACCAAACAGCTGAACAATCTTCCCTTGAAAATGGTTATCGTACTCACTCAAGAACTTTTACAAGCAAACTATTCATATTAGACATGTGATATTTGATTCATGTCAAGTAGAGGGTTGTATGTAGAAACAATTTTGTTAACATATGTATCCATAGCTACAAAGATAATAGCAACATTTGATAGAGTCACCAGATGCATATACTCACATGGAGTCACTAAAATCAAAACACCTTGGAATAAAGTATTTTTTCCAAGCTGTCATAGGGTGCATCTGCACAGTAGAATTCATACAGTGTAACACCACAATATTTGCCATGGCTCTCGGTGGTGGCCCCCCAGCTCTGGTACTCTCTCCCCAGGGAGATTAGATTAGCACCCACCAGCCATAATTTCATATCTGGCTCCTGCACTTTACCGTTGTCCCTGCCCTATAGTTGTACCACACAAATTTATTTGGCCCAATTAGCTCATACTTATCATCTGGCTCCAGCATTTTTCTATCAGCCCTGTCCATGCAACTATTTGGCACAAGTCCCTGCCTCGCCCCTCAGCTCAGCATAGCCTCTAGGTTAGGCTATTTGTTGTTTTGATGGTTTGATTGTTGATGGTTATGTTCTTATGATGGTTTGTATTTGAACTTTACTATGTTATATTTTAATTTCTGTCTGACTTGGCTTGGTCCCCATCTAAGCCGTCATGAATCCCTTCGGAAGATGGTGGCATGATACAAATTTAAAATTATTATTTGAAACACAACAAGATGAGTCCACAGCAAACAGTAGATCCCAGTAAGGTGGCCTTTACAAAAATAAAATTATTATTATTATTTTAGTGATACAAAAACACAGTATGTCACAGAAAACAAGATATATATACTGGATTTCGTATCATAAAATCACAAGTCGAACACTTCCCAAGTGTCTAGGACTGTGTGATGTATTTTCAAATCATTTGTGCAGATCCAAGTAAGGTGGCCTTTTGCAGTTGACAGATTGTGATTTTGTCAATGTTTATTGTTTCCAAATGCCGGCTGAGATCTTTTGGCATGGCACCCAATGTGCCGATGATCACCGGGACTACCTGTACTGGTTTATGCCAGAGCCTTTGCAGTTGTTGTTGTTGTTATCATTATTATGCTATGGAAACTATGGAGTTATAATTTGGAGAGATACCAGTACCCTTTGGAAGAGAATCCTGAAGACCTTGTGAAAACTATAGCTGCCATCATTTCATAGCATTGAGCCATGGCAGTTAAAATGGCATCAAACTGCAATAATTCCACTGTGTAGAGATACCCAAATAATTCTGTGGGTGCATCTACACTGTAGAATTAATGCAGTTTGGTGCTACTTTAACTACCATGGATCAATGCTATAGAATCATGGGTCTTAAAGAGTGTTATGATATCTTTCATCTTCTCTGTCAAAAGATTCTGCTGCCTCACCAAACTACAGCTCCCTGGATTCTATAACATTGAGCCATAGCAGCTAAAGTGGTGTCAAGCTGCATCAATTTTACAGCATAGATTCAGGTCCAGGTATGTGATAAAATGACCATGTATATTTATGGTTTTGGATGTCAGTGGCATTTTGTATTATCGGTTCATATAAATGGCACCTCCCAGCCTGCCTATAAGCCCAGCAGCAATAATTCAATTGTCCAGTGACAACTTATACATCACATTTGGATTGGCTTTGCATCTCATGCTAATAGGGACTTCAGGAAGAACTGAATGACTACCATACCAGTAAAAAAATGTCTTATTTTTCTGATCTCAGTATCCATTTGCTGAACATCAAAAGGGTCAAATTCAAAAAGGAGTGTTTTTTGTTTACTTTTCTTTCCTGGAACACTGTCTTTTTGAATATGATTGCAAAAGAGGGTACCATAAGATGTAACTCTAAACAAGAGAAAAGTCTTCCATGTTAAATGTGTGAGGCTGCTGGAATAAGATTTAGAAGCAAAGGCAAACTGCTCAAATTATGCAGGTTCTGTTTTGTGAATCGAGGAAGAAGAAGCCAACGTACCAAATGCAACAACAAGGGCTCTAAGCTGACATCAAAGCAAAAACGGGGAAGGGGGGAGCAGGGGCCGAAATGACAGCAGCAGCTGCAGCATCTGCCTCCAAATTAGGCTGTGTTTCAAAGTCTGCACTCAACTGCTAAGCAGTATAAAGACCCAGGAGGAAGGCTGCCCAAGAAAAAGAGTTCGCTTTCCAGCCTAACACATCAAAGTAACACATGCTAAGACGAGCAATAAATGCATCTGGCATACAGTCACTTGCTACCTAATTGTATTGGGCTTATGAAGCCCAGAAAGGGGAAAATATTCTACTGATTCCTTGTTTTAGAGGAGGATTTGAAATCTTTTTTTCCAAATGCAGAAAGCTGACACAAATTAGGAGCAGATTAGATTCTGCCATTGCAAGCAACATCCTATCATTTCAAAAGACTGAGGGGTCCCCCCCCCCTCTCCTCTAGACAGTAGGACACCTGTGAAATACCAAGTCAATAATTACAGACTATAAAAATTTAGCAGATCATGCAGCTAGAAAAAATATTATCATAATTTAAGAAAGCCTTAATCTTCAAAATTCAGAGCTAGGTCTTAAAAAAGAATGAACAGCTTCAACAATTTCCAATTTAAAATGAAACTACCTTACATGGCCTTATTTGTTTGTTTGTTTGTTTGTTTTAAAAAAAACTATTAAAAACAGTAATGGATTTTAAAAGGTTTGGACTTTTAAAAGGCAAAGTTACGTCTTGTCGTATGATACTTTCTAATTATTGTGGTTTGGCATGATGCGTAATGGAAAACAAATCAGTCCAGTAAAGATTTTAATTTGAGATTTAGAAATATTAGTTTTTGTTCACTATATTTTACACACCCTTCTATATATTTCTGCTTAAATATGATAATCACATAGGAACTATATTATATTGTGATTGTTTGAGATGATGTTAATTGTTATTTTTGTAAGTTTGGTGTGTGTGTGTGTGTGTGTGTGTGTGAGGAACGACTTGAGAAACTGCAAGTTGGTTCTGGTGTGAGAGAACTGGCCATTTTCAAGGATGTTGCCCAGGGGATGCCTGGATGTTTTGGTGTTTTACCATCCTTGTGGGAGTCTTCTCTCATATCTCCACATGGGGAGCTGGAGCTGACAGAAGGAGCTCATTCACACTCTCACTTGATTCGAAATTCCAACCTGTCAGTCTTCAGTCCTGCCAGCACAAGGGTTTAATCCACTGCACTTCTAGGGGCTCCTGTAAGGTTGTTAATTAATGAGAACTCTAGTTTCAAGCATTTTAGCAAAGAGTATACACATGTAGGAAATGAATATTGTAACTACAAACTATATTAGAATACTGAACAAATACTTTACTCAACCAGCAGCCCTGTCACTTTAAATGGATATTCATTTGAGCAGAGAGTTTTGTAAAGAATCATCTAGAATGCACTTTGGTAACTTCTGCATTAGGAGAAGCAATTCCAGCAGAAATGATGCACTATGTCTGCCACAATGACAACATTACACATGAAATAATATTGGTTTTTATGCTTATGGATTTCTATCAGTTTAAATGAATCCATTCAAGGGCATCACCATCAAATACAAAATGTGTTCCAGCATAGCCTCATCATGAGAAGAGACAGTCAAAATGAAAAACACAAGACAAGATGTATAATGCTCAAAAAGGGGAGGAGGAAAATGAAAATTGTTGATATCGTTGTGAGTGTGTGTGTGGGGGGGGGTGTGTATTAGCATTTACATCAGAACATTTTTTAAAAGCTAGAGAATATTACCTGATTTTCTTTTTCTACTTGAAATTCAAACTCCTTGCACTCTGTTTTCAGGCATGAGCTCCCCAATATGTCAGCCAAACTTCGCAAGGAACTCCATTATTAGAATGCAGAGCAAACCTAAAAAGGATAGTAACAGGTGATCAATTACAAAAGGGTAACTACAAAACAATACATAATAATAATAATGATTTTTTTAAAAAAAAACAACTTTATTTATACCCCACCACCATCTCCCCAAGGGGACTCGGGGCAGCTTACATGAGGCCAAGCCCAAAGTACAGCAAAGCAAATATACAACGTAAATATAAACAGTAAAATATAATGACAATAAAAAATAAAATACAAAGACAATATAAATAAACACACCGAACAATATACAATCACAATAATCACAGTGGGCAGAGGAAGTTGCAAAGATTAGAGGTTTAAAACACTGGGTAAGCAGGCCATGTAGTATATCTAGAAGAGGATCAGAGGGATGAAAGTAAGGTTTAATTGCACTACAAGATAGAATAAAGTGCTTCTGAGGATATTGTATGCAGGCTTTGGTCAATATCAGGGATTATTGCTCATTCATTGAAGGCACACTGGAATAGCCAAGTTTTCAGACTCTTCCTAAAGATTGCCGGGTGGGACCTTTCCTAATTTCTCTGGGGAGTGAGTTCCAGAGGGGCCACCATGGAGAAGGCCCTCTCCCTCGTCCCCACAAATTGCAATTGTGATGGGGATAAGAGTGAGAGAAGGGTCTCTCTGGAAGATTGAAGGGATCGTGTAGGTTCATAAAAGGTAGGTGGGTACCAAACTGTTCAGGGCTTTGTAGAATTGAAGGTGAATTTCTCTTCAAGATCTTCAAATTTCACTTGAAAATCCCCCTCTCAAGTTAGCAGTAGTCATGTTAAATTGAGACTTGGTCTTTATTACTTGGAAATCCCATTGATTTCATGGGTCTAAATAGGAGCATACAAGATCTCAGCTTTCATTCCTGAGCCTATTGGGCTAAACCATATTAATTTTGTGTTCCATACAGTTTCTAGCAAACTGCTGCTTTTGAGTAAATATTTAATGAGAAAAGGAAGGAGAAAGAAAACTTCATAGGAAAGATACATAAAATACTGTGGAGGTCAGATTTTTAGTTGGTGCGACTCAGCATAATCTCAACAGCTTCCGTACAGTTAGAATGATTTAAATTAAATCATCTAGCCCACACACAGTACTGTAACAGCTATTACCTAAATGCCTATAGCTCCATAAAATTAAAACTGTATTATTATACTAATGTAATAACATGAATTAAAAATGAATCTGGTCTAATGAATACATGATAAAAATTAATCTATTTGTTGCTTATGCTGACTTCTTTTCCATTTTTCAAGTTTGGAAAATAAAACAATTTGGGTTCCATGCTGTTTTACAGTAACTTTCTGTCCTGTGAGAATTTCACTAACAACTTATAAATGTCCCGTACTCAGAAATTTGCAACAGGAGTTCTGGTACTTCTCTAACCATTTCAAGGCCCCAACAACGCCAGTGTAATTAAGTTTGGGTTCCTTCATTTTTCTCCTGCTGTTAGAAATAAAATGTGCAGTTCAGCTTTCTATTATACAAGGAAAACTATATGAATACTAATCTATTGTAACCTCAGTGGAATTGTGAGAAAAAGATTGACTTTGATTTTATTAATTGTTTTCTCAAATTAAAGGTTTAATAAAGGAGCTGAAGATGCTGCCTTTCACATTCATACCAAGGATTCCAAATAAAAATTCTACTTTCATTACTGAAGAAAAAATAGAAATTGATTCGACCAGTGTTTAATTGAAGCACCTACTGTGTGTCAAAATATTAATTTTTAAAAACCTTGTCACTAAAAGCAAAGAAAAAAGATATTTCACCCGAGACTCCTACAAGATTCACCAAAAAGTTCTTTTGACCAAAAGTTCATTATGCCAACACCAGCCTTATGCAATATTAAATGGATTATATCAGGCAATCCTTGATGTTTGCGGATTTTAAAAAAGTAACAGGATGTTTAAAAGGTGAAACACTATTAAAAAGCTGATTTGAAAGCACCAAAACTTTAATTTCAGAAACTCTTACATGGAATAAATGTATAGAATCCATTTCAGAGACCTAACTTTTGGGTCCATCTTGTATTTTTAAAACTTCTGAATTTATCATAATGCCTTTATGTATTTATTTTCTTAGAGTAACTGTGGAGCCCCTGAGAATTGCATATAAAGCTCTTAGGGCTCCATGGAACACAGGTTGGGAATCACTGCCCTCAAATACTAAAGTAATGTAATCATGTCACCTCTTAGTTTTCTCTTCACCATGTTGAACATGCCCCAGCTCCTTCAAGCCTCCATCATATGTTATATTCTTCATACTTCTTATCCATTCATTCCTGACAGATAACTAAAAATGTGACTCTATGGATTTTACCTTGGTTCACATGCAAGTGTTGGAAGATATCGTCTGGGGATATTAGCTTCAGAGTCATCAGTATGTGCATCATACCAAATTCTGTTTTTCATTTGCTTCTAATTCTAGGGTGAAAATACTGAACTGATATCTGACAGTAGTAAAAAGTAATATGGAATGTAATCCAGATAATACAGAAATAATGTTGGTAGGTGCATTATATGATTTGGTATGGAAAATGTCTTGTATAGTCTATCTGAAATATGGTTTAGGGATGCTCCTTGATCTGACACTCTTGCAGAATGGACTTTTTCTGGTTGAATTAGTTAAGCCAGATCAGTTGGCTTAAGAAAGACCATGATTATTCTTAGGAAAAATTGACATTGCTACAATCATTGGGCTGTCTGGGTGATATATGAAGCATTGGAACTCAACCACATCCTTTTTTATTTATTTATTTTTATTTATTTATAGATTTATCAATCAAAATGTATAAGTATACATTATTTCCTCTTTTTACAATGTTTTAGACAAGGATTTGTAGTCCTTATCAAGGATTTAGATAGAGAGATGTGTTGGTTGGCAGGAAAACACCCTTCTCCCAGTGGCTTCTCTATCTGTCTGTTTACCTTTCTCTCTTGTTAAACTGATCTTTCTGAGGGACACATCTCTTTTTTTTCAGAACATGGCAAGCCCCTGAGTCTTCCTGAACATGGAGAGACAAGATATCTTCTGTAATATTGTTAGTTGGATAACTAAACCATGTTAACTTTCCTATCTAAAATATGTAGTTTTTTGAATAAAGCCTTTTATAACTTTTTCAGCTTGACTCTCCTCCTGAATTGCTTGAGCTCAATCGTGCTACTGCTACACTCAGGGCCGAAGCCAGGATTAGGATTCGGGGGCTGAGTTTGGTTCGGGGGCTGAGACTGGGTGGAAGAGGGTTTACCCTAGCAAACCTTTTGCATTGTTATCCCAATAACCCCATTAATGTGGGATATAATGAGCATGGTGATCAGATCATGATATGAATAAACATAACAGTTTAAATACTGTACCAGTAAGGCCTTTTCGCGGACCACCCTGAGAATTTGGGGGGGGCTGAAGCCCCCTTAGCCCCCGGCTACATGCCTGGCTACACTAGAAGCTTCTGATCTGTTACTAATGCTGTTGTTGTTGTTTTACCTTATTTGAATGCTTTTTGGAAATTACCCCCCAACATGGAGCAGGCAGTTTGCTGGAGGATTTGGAAATACTTCTTTAAGAAGATGTGAATTAAAATGTTTGATAATATTTTATAGTCAGGGATGTCCAATTTTTTGGCTTCCCTGGGCCATAGTGAAAGAATTGTTTCGAGTTACAGACTGCTGTAAAACTGAAGTCACACATGTCTACAAATAGCAAGAGTGTACAGTGTTCCCTCTTGGCTTAGGTTCCAGGACCTCCCGCAATAAGTGAAAAACCTCAATGTAGGGATACTCTATTTATTTTAATATTTATACATTATTTTATTAGATATACACTATTTTAAGTCTTTATAAACTTAAAATAAAGTGAAGGAAAGGAAGGAAAGGCCCTTCAAGGCTGGAGAGAGGGAGGACTGAGGAGGTGAAGCACCTTGGAGAGCGGCAGTGACAAAACCCCACAAAACAGCAGAAATACCATGATATATATTTTAAATTAATATTTTTTTTGAAATCTGCGAAACAGCGAGTTTGCAATAAGCAAACCGCAAAGTAGTGAGGGAACACTACAGTGTGCAGCAGTGCTATGCTTACTACAGAGAATATACACTTGAATACTTTTTCACAATTAATTTTCTGCAACATTGTAACAGAGTTCATTTTAACTAATGTTCATTTCTTCTGATTGAACTGTTTGCAATTATAATGCTAATTAAAGATAGTACTCCAATATTTTTGCATGTACCATGCTCTGATTATTCCTTTTCTTTCTGTTGTTGTCTACAAAGTTTGTGCTGAAGAACCACACAATCAAGTGTGGTTCTTCTGCTACTGGGGACTCCTACGATTCTGTGTTGGGATGCAGTCATAGCTGTCCGGAGCCCCAGTCATGTAAACCTGCTCACATGACTTTATCACATTAACCTATGGATTTGCCATGCAACGTGGTGAATCCATGGGGGCTCGGCAGGGGGTGTACACTGCATCCTCTCCCCTTTTGCTATGGAGCCCTACTGGAAGTAGATACGTATATATAATGGGATGGACTCCATAGCAATAGCAGAGAGGAACTGGCATACGATGGGCAAATTTGCCCACATGATGAGATTGTTATGCAGACACCTTTGCTGACGTTGGCAATTGTGCTGAGCAACAGCCAGTAACTCTTTGGCTGAATTGTAGCAATAAAATAATAAGTAAGAGCACTGACTCTAGTGAACAGCAGAGCCAGGTCCAAATCAGAACTGACCCAGTTGTTCACACACACCCCAGAATGTAGGAGTTTCAGGAAAACTGCAGAGTATTCCCCAACCTTTCATATCATGATGCAAACCTGTGTTACATGGCTTTGCTCTGCATTTGGAATGAGAAGACCTGTGCTTCATGTAGACACCACAGAGAGATCTCCTGCCCACTTCAATGTATGTGGCCTGTATAAATGGCCCTTATAGACCTCCAGTGTCTACACAACGGAAGCTAACATTCCATATGGCAAGTACCCCAAACTGACGAACAGTGCCATCTTTATAGAATTTCAGAATTCCCTCCTTTCTGTGTGTTCTTCCTTCAGCTCCACTATTAAAATTTAGATATCACTTTCTCAAATGCCATATACAATGATAGTACCATATGTTGTGCCTGGAGAAAAATAATAAAGACGTATTGTCTTTTTTATAAATAAGCTTTCATGTAAACAGAAATGCAATATGCCCAGTAAAACATGGACTCACACAAAATGTAATTTTTCTTTAACTATTTTTTTTCAACCCCCCTAGCTGTTTTGTATAAGATTTCTTGATGTTGACTGTATAATTTACTTTGAGTTGCGTTATAGTGCCATTAGAGGGCAGAAAAGAGCAAGTGTGTAGGCAGAAAAATGCACCACCAAACATATAATCTGTGAAGAAAAGAGCTGAGATTTAGATAACAAAAAAACCCCACAATGTTTTAAATGAGTCATCAGAGATAATATGCTGAACTCTGAATAATGAATCTTGCATACTGAAATATATTGTATCTCAGTACAGCTGCCATGTTTTCCCTAAAGGATGTTGCAAGATTTGTTGCTGACACTGGTAGAACTGGAATAGGTCAATAAGTCCTCAATCAAACAAGAAATGTGCAAATTTCTGAGATATTCCTAATGGTGAGAATATTTGTGATCTATACCTTCAATTGCACAAGGAATACAGTTTTAAAGATACCCTCTGTCACCATAAAGGAGTGTTGCTGTTGCATTTTTTTTACCCATCAAAGGCCAAAATGTGACTTTGAAAACTATAAAAGATGTATTATATTCACTGTTTATTCACTTGATGTCACATGCACTTTTTATCCAAATCAGAGGCTTGTGTATTATGATTTATTTGTGAAGACATGGTGATTTGAGGGCAATATCAGAAACATCTTTCAAAGGTTAATCCTTAAGAATCGTTGAGATGAATTTTCAAAAGGTGTCTTTTAGGACTGTTTACTTCTGTTAATTAATAATAGCTGCATATAGAAGGGGAAAAACAGTTAAGGAAGTGTTCGCCCCAACTAGAAGATTCAGGCCAGAGTGTCTTGAAGCACCTTAAAGACAAATATATATTTAGCATAAATTTTTGAGGATGCCTTTCTACCTTCTTCAGACTATCTACTGGGGGCTACAGATCCTTTAGTGGAAATTTAATTAAACAAAGCTCATATTGATAAAATTGTTATATTCTAGCTAAGATTAAGACTTGGTTTAGCCATGGTTAATTTGCCATTGAGCCCCCGGTGGCAGAATGGATTATAACCTTGTGCCGGCAGGACTGAAGACCAACAGGTTGCAGATTCCAATCCAGGGAGAACACGGATGAGCTCCCTCTGTCAGCTCTAGCTCCCCATGCAGGGATATAAGATAAGCCTCCCATAAGGATGGTAAAAAACATCAAAAGCATCAAGGCTTCCCCTGGGCAACATCCTTGCAGATGGCCAATTTTCTCACAACAGAAGCAACTTGCAATTTCTCAAGTCTTTCCTGAAATGAAAAAAAAATGCCATTCTCAACAAGAACCTAGCACAGCACAGCCTTTTCCCATCTTGTATTTAGCTTCCAACTCATGGCGATCTTAAGGTCAGTCTATTATGGTGTTTCCTTGGCAGGATTTGTTTAGATGACTTTGTTTTTGCCTATCCAGGGTCATGCATTGGGTTTCCATCGTTGATTCAAACCCTAGTTTCCAAAGTTATAGTCCAACACACAAACTGCTATATCACACTTGCTCTTTCTTTTCTGTCTATTCCTTTCTTTCTGCTACCCTCCAGATCTTTCAGACCAACCCTTTTATCATCCTTAGTAAAGAAATAATTAGTTAATAACTAGTTAGCAGATAATAACTAATAGCATTTAGATACAAAAACATTTATTTAGGATTATAATAATCAGATGCACTGTAACAAGACAGCAATTGCTTGAATGGGTTTGAATGGGCTGCCTCAAAGGGTAGTGGACTCTCTTTGGAGGGTTTGAAACAAAGGTTGAATGGTTCTCTCTTAAGGAATGCTTTAATTGTACATTCTACATAGCAAGAGGTTGGACTAGATGGGCTTTGTGGTCCCCTTGAGTTGCATGATTCCATGATTTATCTATTTTCCATTGATTTAGTTGATCTTTTCTAGTTGGAATTAAACTAAAGATTCAAGCCAGAGTGTCTTAAAGCACCTTAAAGCCAAAAATATATTTAGCATAAATTTTTGAGGATGCCTTTCTACTTTCTTCAGACTATCTACTGGGGGCTACAGATTCTGTTGTTTTACTGCATCTGACTAACAAGGTAACCTTGAAATAATTGTTTGTTTGCTTGTTTAAAAGTGCTCTTGAAAAATAATCATCCATGCACTGAAACAGAGAAAAGGGAAGTGAATCTGTCCTCCTTCTTACATGGCATCCTTGCAGGTGACCTTCAGATAGAAATTAGCCCAGTAAACTGCCCTTTAATGGCCCTTTCCATATTGCAGTCTTCTGATTGTATTCCTAACACATTTTTCTGCACATTTGCAGCCCTACACAGTTTGTGAAGAAAACATATTGTGGAAGAGCAATTCAGCCCAAACTGTACATAGAATATATTCTGTGTATATACTGAATATTTCAGTAACGAAATGGAATTGCATTACCGTGTTTCCCCGAAAGTAAGACAGCGTCTTACTTTCTTTTGACCCCCAAAATCCCCACTACGGCTTACTTTCGGGGTACGGCTTACATTAGCCGACGGTACCCCGAAAGTAAAGCAATAAGACTTACCACGGGCGGCATGGCGTGGCTGGCTTGGCTGGGCCCGGAATCCTCCTCCTCTTCCTCCTCTTCTTTCCAGCGGCGCCTTCCATCCTCCTCCTCTTCCTCCCAGCAGCGCCTTCTCCCTCTTACCGGATCCGCCCCCTCCCTTCACTGAAGGGTAGAGGGGTGGAGCCGCCGCCGGCGAGAGGGAGAAGGCGCCGCCGGAAGTCCCGCCCGCACGCCGGCTCAGGCGTCTTTCCCCGCCGCCGCCCCGCTGGTCCGTGCTCCAAACAGGAGCTGGGCGGTGGCGAAAAGCGCCTGAGTCGCCGTGCGGGGAGGACTTCCGGCGGCGCCTTCTCCCTCTCGCCGGCGGCGGCTCCCCCCCTCTACCCTTCAGTGAAGGGAGGGGGCGGAACCGCGAGAGGGAGAAGGCGCTGCTGGGAGGAAGAGGAGGAGGATGGAAGGCGCCGCTGGAAAGAAGAGGAGGAAGAGGAGGAGGATTCCGGGCCCAGCCAAGCCAGCCACGCCATGCCGCCCGAGGTACGTCTTACTTTCGGGGTACGGCTTATATAAGCCAACCCCTCTGACACCCCCGATATGTCTTACAATCGGGGGTGTCATACTTTCGGGGAAACACGGTATTTCTTTAATTACATTGGTTTTTTGTTTCCTTATTTATTTATGGTTTTGTAGCAAAATTAAAACAAGAAACCATGACCTTTGTTGTTGTTTTGTGCCTTCGAATAATTTCCAACTTATAGTGAACCTAAAGTGAACCTATTATGAGGTTTTCTTGACAGGATTTCGTTCCACGGGGAGGGGGGGTGTCACCTAGGTTTACTTCTGAAGCTGAGAATGTGAGCATTGCCCAAGGCCATGCAGTTGTTTCCATGGATGAGTAGGGATATGAACCTTGATCTCCCCAGAAGTCACAGAATGTAGGTATGACAGTTAGTGGAAACATAGTGGCATAACTTTGCAACGTAAAAAGGTCCATGATCAGTGATTTGAATGTAGTAGCTATTTATCAGCAATAATAGTTTCAGGAGTACAGTCTTCCTCTACCTGCTCCTCTCTCCTTTTTACCTAATCACCATGCTATGCACTGCTCATAGCCACTTGCCAGAGAGTGAAAAACCGAAGGAAGACAGGCAGTGAAGTGGTGAAGGGAGAGATAAATGTTTCCTCATGTTGTTCCTGAAAAGGCCCTAAAGTTACAGTAAAATTGTTTGAGGGCAAAAGCACTTCATGTTCTGGATTACAATTGGTTAAAAAAGAAACAATATCAAGAATATCAAGATATTTCTACTTTTTCAGGCAGGAATGGTTGTGCCAATGACAACTAAAAGGGAAACACCTGAAACAGTATTTTAGCAGAGCAAATAGCTTGGGCAGTCCTCTAAATTCTCCCTCGACCCTACATTCTCATCGAATTGCTACAATCAGGTGAGTGGAAATGGAAGGTAGAAATTGGTGGAGATTGAGCTTTATGTATGTGTTTGCTTTTTGTTTTTGTTTTTTAAAAAGTAAACATTGAATATACTCTGTTGATCAATAACCTCCTTTCCTGGGTAGTCTCAGGGTTGATGTTAGAGTCTCTTAGTGCTAGGGGATTTCAAAATCAATGCTGGGGCTGTCCTGTTGGGAGTGGCTAAGAACTCATGGACATCATGACAAAATCCTACTCATGTTATTGGGCATAGTCAACCCTTTTTTGTGGGGGGAGGGGGTGATCTTTGTGTGGAGGAATAATAATAATTTTTATTTGTAACCCACCCTAACTTCCCAGAGGGACTCAGGGTGCTTTCCAGAAAGAAACATTCAATGTCATAATAAACGAACTAACCAAATCAAAACAAGAAATAAAATGACATCAATATAAACTTATGACTGTAGTCAAAACAGAATGGCATTCAGATATTGAATATTAGTAGTATGAACAATATTTTTAAAGACATACACTGTTTCCCTCAATTATAGTTACTAACAGCCACAGCTGCTCAGAGAATGCAACTCTGCTTCCAATAATTGCCACCACTGTTCAATGGAAAAATGGTTTTGAAGAACACTTCTCACCTACTCCAAGCAATGTATGTGTTCCAGCCTCAAAGACATGCAGCACACATGTGTCTTTTTAGTCAACAAAAAATCAACAAATAAAATAGTTTAGGGGACAGACTGGGTAGTACTAAAGCAGTGGTTCTCAACCTGTGGGTCCCCAGGTGTTTTGGCCTCCAACTCCCAGAAATCCCAGCCAGTTTACCACATGGCTGCCACTCACGGCTACCTTGCGCTCTGTTTGGGAGCACATAGCTCATGGAGAGGCTACCACATGCTTGCACTGGGTTTCCCTGTGTTCCTTGCCTGCTGGACCAATCAGAACAGAAGAAAGTCATGACGTGTCTTATGAAAGCTGTGTCTGTTTAATGGAGTGGGTGCCTCCATTACTCAGTTGCATCCTGGCTCTAGATAGCGGTGCTTCAGCCCGATTACCATGTCACACGCTCTCAGCTTTAGCTTTAGCTTGACCTGGCCTCTCTCTAGCATAGAATCTTTTTGATTTTCTTTGATTTTCTTAATTTTTTTTATTTAGTGGGACTGGGAGTTAGGAAGCATGTATGGGTGGATGCATGGTGTTTAGGGACTTGCGAGTGGGTGTGCTTTTCTTTTAGGGTGGTCTGAGCTTTGAGTCACTCATTAAAGCCGTTAGCTTCTTCTCTTATCTCTACTCCCTCCTCTCTTTCAGAAAATACTTTAAAAAGATAATTAAGAATTATAGAAATTCCAGCAAACAGCAAAGCCTCATTCTCAGAGAAACTACCTACCTACCTACCTAAACTTACGACCTAAACTTACTCTAATAATTTCTTTCCTTAGCAATCTCATCACATGTTATCTCTGTTTATATTTCTCTCTATGCTCTCTGCCTTCTTAATTTCATTTAATAATAAATAACAGGAAGGGGAGTCCCTAAACCTTCCCATTCCTGCTGGATCTAGCTGCATTTTCCAGCTGTGGACCAAAAACGTCCATTTGGACTCACACACATTTTCGGAAGGCGCTCAATAACGGATCCATGGGTTCCCCCAAAATCTGGATAGCAGAAGTGGCTTGAGGTTCAGCTGAAATGCAGAAGCCTAACAAGTACTAAAGTGAGGCACGAATGCACACATTATCCACTAGCTAATCTATAAAGATGGCAAATTACTATACAGTTTTGCCTTTTTCATGGAAAAACTGTGAATTAATAAACGTGACCATTTGTCTTATGACTTGACTGTGTTTTGAAAGCATTCGAGCTGCATGATATGTCTGGCAACGAGTCTTGTTTGATTTTTAAAAGTGGTTCAAAACTAGTTTTGGATGTAGGGGAAGCTGGTGGTTCAGATCTAAAGTCAATTCTGATTTTCACAGAAAAAAGTTCAAAACTTTTCAAACCTTCTGAGACTTCCGAATCCTTCGTTAATGGTTTCAAAGTGTTATTTCCTCTTTTACTGGGTAGTCATTACTTTGAAAGTAGTTGTTTTACTCCAGAAAGGGGGGGGGGAGGAAGCAAAGGGAAGAAATTCATCCACTGTGGTTAAAACTACTTTTCTTGCTTAAGACTGAACCAGGAGGGAAAGGAAAGGAATCCACCCATACTGGTTTAGACTGATGCGGATCCATCCTATCCACACTGGTTAAACCCACTTCTCTTGCTTAAGACTGACTCAGGAGGTGGGAGGGAAAGGAAAGGAATCCAACCACACTGGGGCAGGAGAGAAAGGAAAGGAATCCATCCACACTAGTTTAAACTGACGCAGATCCATCCCATCCACACTGGTTTAAACTGGCATGGGAGGGAAAAGAAAGGAATCCACACTGGTTTAAACTGATGCAGATCCATCCCATCCACACTGGTTTAAACTGACACTGATCCATCCCATCCACAATGGTTAAAACCACTTCTCTCACTTAAGACTGACTTGGGAGGCGGGAGGGAAAGAAAAGGAAAGGAATCCATCCACACTGGTTTAAACCGACATGGGAGGGAAAGGAAAGGAAAGTAATCCATCCACACTGGTTTAAACTGACGCGGATCTATCCCATCCACACAGGTTAAAACCCTTCTCTTGCTTAAGACTGACTCGGGAGGTGGGAGGGAAAGGAAAGAAATCCATCCACACTGGTTTAAACTGACGTGAATCCATCCCATCCACACTGGTTAAAACCGCTTCTCTCACTGACTCGGGGGGGAAAGGAAAGAAAGGGAATCCATCACACTGGTTTAGAAGGCTTCTTTGGCTTGAACCGAGGCCAGGGAACAGGAGGGGGGGAGGGAGGAAGCTGAATCATTTCCAACTCACTTATTGATTCGTAAGGCAAATGGCAGAAAAAGCTTCGGCAGGGCAAAGGGACTTCCGGTTTCCTTAAAAACTTCAAGATTGCTTCAAAAAAGAAATATTTCCGAATTTATTCCAAATTATGAAGATTCCGAACGAACCTAACCATGCCTACTGGCAACCTTTCTTCCTCATCTCATGTCAGAAACAGGCCACCCATATTGAATCATTTGCATCTTCTTACCAAAAGTCAACTTTCTTGGGTTCAAAACTCACTCCTAGATCATAAGAGACTACAAGGGCCATCTGGTCCAACCCTCTGCCATGCAGAAACACACAATCAATTCACCCCTGACAGATAGCCATCCAACCTCAGCTTAAAAACCTCCAGAGAAAGAGACGCCATCACACACTGAGGCACAAGGCATATTCCACTGCTGAATAGCTCTTACCATCAGGAAGTGTTTTTGAATGTTTAAGTAGAATATTTTTTCCTGCAATTTGATTTCATTGTTCTGTGTTCTAGTCTCCAAAGCAGCAGAAAGCAAGCTTTCCACCTCCTCAATGTGACATCCTCTCGAATATTTAAACATGGCTATCATGTCTCATCTCAGCCTTCTTTTCTCCAAGTTAAACATACAACTGTTCCTCATAGGGCTTGGTTTTCAGACCCTTAATCATTTTGATCACACATATAATAAAGAGAAGATTGTTATGTGTACAGTAGCAAGAACTCTTGTATTAATAGATGTAGTGTGTCATAAAGCCATACTTTTGCTAATGGATTGGAATTTGTGAATATCATTCAAGCCAGCAGTTTCTCTTTCTGGTCTTCCTATTTAATTTCCTTGTCAAAGGACTGTGCCCTTCAAATATTTTACTGCATGTCCAGGAAAGTTGAAATGTTCAGCAACTCGTTACTTTTCCCCCTCTCCCTGTTGCTTACTCCTTTTTCTGCTGAAGGAGACTAATGCAGTTGCTTCTTTCAAAACAGACATAAACATTTTGATGCCAACATATTAAAAACGGTGCTAAGATAGTTAAACTAGACTTTATTCTTGTGCAATAAAGTCTAGTTTGTACCAGAACAAATGTAATAGAACAAATGTAGTCTGCATTGTATAGCCAGTTGTACCAGGGAAAACTGTTGAACCCATTCTTTGTGCAAACTCTAAAAATAATTTCCACTAATGCAACAGTCCTTGCACTAGTATAATGACACTACTGAACTCATGTCATTGGACTCTGTATCATATAACCGGAGGAAACCTTGTGTGAATCCAACTCCCCATCAGTATCTTCTCCTGCAAAAAGCTATCCCTACAAAGTTAGACTATTTATACCTTTAGTCAAATGCTGTCTTATCTGACAGGTAGCAGCTCTGTATGGGTTTGTGAAATTCTTTTCCATGCCCTCTTTCAGATGCCTTGAGCTAGACATACCTGGAGTTGCACTTTCTTGCACGCAACACATGGTCTCAGATGATGAGCAGAGCTACTATAGCTTTTCTGCTATAATGTTACCAGAATGTTCTGAATCCTGAAATAACATATGCAGACTAAATTCAAAGCATGCAAATCATGCACACTGTGTAATTTACTCTGAACAAAGTATTTGGATTTCTTGCATTAGAAACTGAGCTGTCATATGGCTAAGAGCCAGGGGCACTATTTATGACATTCGTTCATTTACTCTACCCAGTGATTATTCCTCAAGATCACATCTATTGCTGGACAGCCTACTGTTTCCACATACCAAGTGATGATTGTTATAAATAAAAAATGGACTTATGTACCAGAGATGCATGCCAACGACACAAATCACATTGCTTTTAAAGAAGGATGAGTCTGTCACCTGTTGATCATAAGTATATAATCCAAGATTCTCTATACTTCTGGAGGCATAAAAAGCTCTACCAGTTTAATATCACTGGCACAGCACCAGCACCCAGCAGAAAAGGGGACAGGCAACCAATATTTCATCTCTTCTTGGTTCCTGTGTGATTCAAGGCCAAGGCATTATGGGAGGGCTGGCTTGGGAAATCACCTTATATGGTGTTGAAACCTTTATGCACAAGCTCCACAAATATCTGACCACTTATGTTGGTCCCTTGTGAAACTCACTGGCCTCAAGAAGACCATGAGAGGCATAAGAAAGAGTCCTAACCATTATTATTAATGTAACTTTTATTTATAATTTATTCAACATGAACATAAACTCTATAGATTCAGTGGGTTTGCGTTAGCAGAGATTATCAATAACATTCACACTTTTGTCTATGTGTGCACTTCACCCATAGATTTCCAGGTGCATCTGTACCATACTGTTATTACAGTTTGATACCACTGTAAATGCCATGTCTCAGTGCCATGAAATCCTGGAATTTGTAATTTTGAGACACTAGCATTCTTTGACAGAGAAAGTTAAAGACCTTGTAAAACTACATTTCCCATAATTGCAGAGCATTGAACCTTGGCAGTTAAATCCTAGAGCAGTAGTTCTCAACCTATAGAGCCCCAGATGTTTTGACCTTCAACTCCCAGAAATCCTAACAGCTGATAAACTGTCTGAGACTTCTGGGAGTTGTAGGCCAGGTTGAGAACCACTGCCCTACAGCATTTATACTTCAATGTAGATGCACCCATAGATGCAAGCATGACTGAGATTGATAATCTCTGCTAAAGCAGATCTGATGAATCTGTAGAATTTATATTCATGCTGACTCGCCATGGACCAACTCTAGTTGATCCATAAAATCTTCAAAATTTCATTTTTGTACGATTTTGTTTGCCACATGTTAATTATAAAATGTAGAATAGGATACCATCCTGAGATCCTGTGGCAGACATGAAGTCACAGAATGTCATTGCTATATTTCACCTCCCAATATAACCCCACAAACTCACCTCAAAATTCAACTAGTCAAATTCAGAAAGGATATGCACTGAAGAATATATTTTGATGGCATTTTAACTGTCATGGTTGCATGCTATGGAATCATGTTAGCTACAGTTTTACAAGATCTTTAGCCTTCTCTACCAAAGAGAGATGGTGCCTTACAAACTAAAAATCCCAGAAGTTCATAGCATTGAGCCATGACAGTTGAAGTGGTATCAAACTGTGTTAATTCGATGGTGCAAATACACCCTGAAGATTGGAGTTCTGTGGTACTGGCAAGTAGGGCATTGAAGAATGTGTCTCATCTCTTCCTGCCAGTGAGTGGTGGTAACCTGAAGCAGATACCTCTGTGTTCTCTTGTGACAACACATGACTGCTTGTTAGCAGGGGCAGACTGAATGTTTCATCCTTTATAACCACACTCCAGTCTCTATTCCTTGCTACAGCTGGTTGGATTTTAAGATATGTATCAGGGTATTTATTATTCTTGCAATGGTGCCACAGCAGTAAATGTGGTTAAGAAACAGTTATGAGATCATAAGCTTAAGTTGCAATATTCTGACTTGCAAGATGCCACCCAAGGTCTTTATGAACTTTTGTTACTAGTGTGCTCTTTTGGGTATATAGCTAAAAGTACTTAAGGCAGTTGGATAGATGCAAACTCAAAGGAAATTCTTGGTCAAACAGCCAGTTGAAACAACTATGCACAAAAGATTGCTGCAATCATGGCACTTTTGCCCTCTAAAAAAAGATCACGTAAAATATCACATGTAGTCCCTGGCAGCATGTCATATTGTACTTGTAGAGTCTTACATTAATTTCTAATAATAATACCTCATTACTGTTAGGGAAATATATAATTTCTTTTCAATGGCCTTTGAAAAGTGCTAACATTTAACAAGAGAAAATTATTGTTAATTTCCTGCTTATAAAATAAAAAAGGAGGAGTCCCTAAGAAATCAAAAAGCAGCTTACATTTTCTTCCAAGGTAGTCCTTAAATGACATTTGGCAAAGGGAAAGTAGTCATCCTCTAGAATTTTCTTTTAAAATGTTATTTGGAGTATAGACATCTTTGCCATGTCCACAACTGCAGTCACATGCAAAAAAAAAAGAATAAGACCTAACCTAAGAGTCTCAGCTCCCCTTTAGTTTCCTCATAGGACTATAGTAAACGGTTGTGTACTGAGGCAGATCTACTAATCCAAGCTTTCTAGTTGCTAGGGCAGGACTACTCCAGTTTTGGCGTTAGTAAGATTTTTCATGACCATGCTCATGTTTGCACACTTCCTGTTTGTTTGCTGTTCCACAACCATTATCATACTGAAACACTGTTCACGGGTAGAAATGTCCCCCCCCCCCCCATCATCTTTAAAACCTTGTGTTTAACAATGCAAATGTTTCAGCAGGCCTTCGGGGTTGGCTAGACTATCGTTTCCTCTGCGCTGCCTAGAATGCAGCCCACTGTGAGCTTATCCGCGGTTTTAACTGTTTTGGTTGTGTTCTATTTTAACGGTGTTTTTATTGTTGTTTTATGAGATGTCTATTGACTGTATTTTATGAATTGCTGTAAGTCGCCCAGAGCCATCGGGGGGGGGGGGGGGTGGCACGCATAAGTGTGAAGTAATAATAATAATAAATGTAATTTATTTAATAAAGCTAATTTATATGTTTTAGAAAGATATGAGCTTATCCACATGAGCCCCATAATGTGAGGATGGTCTGGTGTAGCAATACTGACTTATTTTCTTTATACTGCCATTTTGTTAGCAAGATTTCATAAAAGAGCCTAAAATAATTATGGTCAGGCAGAAAGACCAACTCCATATTCATCAAATAAATTTATTCCATCCTCATTACTATTGTTAGATCTCTTGCACACAATTTTGTTCTGCCAACTGTTATTGTTCCATCCAATCTCACATTTCAAGCAATAGATGGCTAGAGCAGCCACAACAGAGATGATAAAGAGAGGTTAATAAAGAATAATTAAGTAATTGGAAACAGTAGAATTAAATCATTGTAATAATCTTCAACACATTTCTTGTTCAAGAGATCATGGCTGAAGTAGTTCAAGACAGAATGAGCCATAAAACTTGATTACAATCTTGTGCAATTTTTCCCCATAAAAGACTCATTGTACAAAATGGGGGCTTATTTCCAAGTTGAGAAACACAAAATGCACAGCCAGTTAAGATAAAATTAAATACTGTTTTTTATGTTTTGAGTTGTGTGTGTAATCATTGAGCACAGCCTTTGATCGGAGCAGAGAGAGTAGAATTAAGCTGGCTAGTGTAATAAAAACATGGCTGCGTTTTTTTTTTCTGGCTTTGAACTAACACTACTTGAATATCCAGATTTACAAAATATTTTCTTCAGCTACAATTCTTTCTTGGGAGTAAGCCACAATATATTTATGTCGTCCTGAGTCCCCCTTCGGGGGTTGAGAAGTGACAGGATATAAATACGGGAAATAATATTTAGTATGCCTTACTGTAGAAGTAGATATACTTGCGTAAATTAAAGGGTTAAATCTCAACAAAATGCAGATCTTACTTATAAGTAAATGTACTTGAGGTTAAAGCATAAGGTTTACTTCATCCATAATATATGTACAGCATATTTGTTTTTTAAAATGTTTAGCTATGACCTTTCTGTGCATAAAAGCTAATATCAGGATAGAAATTGATTAGGCATTTCTGTCAAGTTAAAAGATATAGCAGTACATAAAGTCACAGTCTGGGTTCATTTAGTCTTTTCATTTGTAGTGCTCCATCTTATACGAGTGCAGCTCCATTTGAATCTCTTTAATATTCATCATCCTCTCACCAGTGTGAGTGAAACAGATAAAGCTTTTGATGGTAATCTGAAGAACTTGATTAACAATGTACTAATCATCAGTGCTATTGACCTGATTCAAAAAAATGTTTTCCATTCATCCATCATTCTATTACTAAAGTTGATTGCATTACCTTACTGTTTTTTCCCTAAATAAAGCCACATGAACTGTAAATATCATGTCCTTTTAAAAACCAAATGCACCTTGAAACAACATTAATTTAAACTAAAATACGAAAATGACCTATAATAAGTAATTAGCACATGAACAAAGAAAAGCAACTTACAAGTGGGCCACACTAAACCAACTCACTTTGACTTCACACCAATAAATGTTAAATTGTGCCAAAGAATTAATTTTGCGATAAATTGTTATTGTTGTTGTAATATCTAACTAAAGCATATTACCGGGAGTAATTATCCATATATCAGAATGCACTGAATGTAGAGTGTCCCCTATAATTACTCCCCAAATTGCTTATCATTCAAATGGTAATTTTAGTAATAATGTTTCAGTAACCATAACTTACCTTTTATCTGTTGGAAAGTAGTCCTTAATCATTACACAAACCAATGCATTGCATGCAGAATGGAAACATCTAACATACATACGTATTTTCTATACATCTTCCATGGGAATAGGAAGTGGCATGTACATATTAAATGTAACTAAAATACAATCATATGACAATTGCACAAGGGCTGATCCTTTCATCTCTATACCTATAAAGTAGAGCTGGTAGCCTTTGCAAGAGTAATTTACCACACCAAAAAGGTTATAGGTATACTGATTTATGCTGAAAACATCAAATAAGAGCATGCATGTTTAAATAAGCCATTGGAGTTTAATCATCAGAGGCAACCCATCCATGCTCCCTTCTCCATGACATTAGAGAGTAATCAAAGTTCAGGTCAAGTTTTAATGCAAAAATTAAGGTACAGTAGGGTATCATAGTTCTGTCCTCAACCTCCATTTGTATAGTAATTATGTTTGCCCTCTTACGTTTGCCTATGATGCTCTCCTAAATGGGCAGGTCTCTTGTATCGTTAGGTTATTCATCTTTCTTGAAGGTTTCACACATACTGTAGATTCAGTGCAAACATGCTTTTTGAATATGTGGAGTACCAGAAAGCATGAACGCCTGAACAGAGTAGAGCACAAATTGCCTTTTATCTGTCTTTTCTGGCTAGAGTCGTCAAGTGATGAAAAATCAAACAAAGCTTGGCAAATTCTAATTAGTCCAGATTTTAGATGAAGCCATAGCACATGTAGAAAGTAAGAAATATACAAGCTATTTGGTCCTTTAAAAAACAGGATGAGTGACTGTGGAAAACCTAGGGGCAATTTGATGTCCTGAGGCATTCCAATGGCCAAATGTTTCCCCAAATATTCTACAAAAGCTAAACAAGTAAAAAAGCAATATTCTGAAAAATGTGTTTTAAATGTTAAACTACATTGGAGGGTGAGGTCTACAGCCTATTTCAAATATAAATTGCCATTCTTGGAGATTCCAGAAGAGATCCTTTGTCTTTGGAGAGGGTTAAAAGCAGAGTCTGGATAGTGGGAACACTGCAAATAGATCTTTGAGGGCTCATGTCACCTCAGATATAGTAAGACAACCAAATAAAAAGATTATGCCATTAGAGCTAAGAACATTCATGTTGTTTCAAAAAGTACTAATAACACAACCCAACAAAAATAAAATTCCTTGGTGTCTTTTTTTAGGACTGTTTTTGGGGATTTTGAAGTCACTGATTTAGAAAACTGTATTGAATAGACAACAACTCTAGTTTCTTATTGTTATCATGATTCTTCACAGGCAAGCAGATGGTGACATATATGGCATATGTTCTGTATCTCAAAAAACAGAGCTGATGGGGGAAATGTGGTGCCAACCAGCAGGTCAATGTACCCAGCAACATCTCTAACATTTGAGGCACAAAAATGTATGAGTCTTACCTCCTCCTCTCCCCCCCCCCCCCCCGAGAATGAAAAAGTTATATCAGACTTTAAAATTCATGTTACTTTAAGACAAAAAGTTTTCCCTTGAGCTTCCCACCTTTATAAAGGTTGTGAAATCAACATTACCTGAAGCTTTGTAGATACTATAAATACATTTATGTTGTTCATGTCTATTATACTTCTACTGCCTTCAATAGGGCTTATCTCAAGCAAGTGAAAACAGGAGTGCAACTTCAAATTGATACATTATGTCAAATTATTTTCACTCTTGCTTTCATCCCAGTAAAAAGTAGCATCAACAGACACTAACAGAAAGGGCATTAACTTGCCCTTGGGGATAATAAAAGGTGAGATGAACACCTTCTACAATAAAATAAAATATTTTTAAAGAAAAGTGTTAATATGTTTGCTATATATGTTCTTTGAAGTTCCAAGTATACATTATAGTTACAATTCTATGCACATTTATTTGGAAGCAATCCCCACTGAGTTAAGCTAGACATATTGCTGAGTAAACCTACAAATGAGAGCTCTGTTATTGAATATTTTTCAAGAATAACCTTTTCTCTTTGAGGAAAAGAATGATTTTTGTTAAGGATAAATTAATAATTCATTTATATTTACCTAGCTTGGAAATACATGCAATACATATTATACTAGGTATGTATAGTGGACTCAGTTTATATGCTGAGTATGCAACATGTCATAAACACATTTGGGTTTCTATTGGGATGATAGCAAACTATAATTTGTCGTAGAGAGAGCCAGTGTGGTACATTGTATTAAGTGTTCAATCAGGAGTATAGGAGTTGTTGAATGATAAATCAAGTCGTACCTGACTTCACTCACTTAAACTCACCTGATTTCACATAAATTGATGATGAAGTTGAAATTTTAAAAATGTACTTCATAGTTAGAAGTATATTGGAAAGAAATAAACAAATTACTAGAAAAATGGAATAAGATAAACCTATCATTTCTGGGTAGAATCTCAGCCATTAAGATGACAATTCTCCCGAAAATAATTTTCTTATTTAGTACGCTGCCAATTATCAAAAAAGAAAACCAAATTGACATATGGAACAGAACAATATCAAGATTCATTTGGGGAGGCAAAAAACCCAGAGTCAGATTGAAATATATTGAAGAACCTAAAGAAAGAGGTGGTTTAGGTGTCCCCAATTTAAAACTTTATTACGACTCAAATTGCCTAGCTTGGTTAAGAGACTGGTGCAAGCTCGAAGATAATAGATTGTTAAATTTGGAAGGGTTTGAGCTTAAATTCGGTCTCCATGCCTACTTATGCTACAATAAAGTAAAAGTTGATTCAAATTTTAAAAATCACTTTATTAGAAGATCACTCATTAAAATCTGGAACAAATATTTAAAAAATGAATACAAAGATCCCATTCTGGCTATCCCCAATAGAAGCCTTCAAAATTAGACAGATGGCGGATTTGCATTGGCTAACATATAAGGAATTGCTTCATTGGGACAGAACAGAATATATATTGAAATCGAGACAGCAATTAATAGATGAAAACATAAAAATCAATTGGTTCCCTTACTTACAAATTGACAACATATATAAAGTAGACAAAAAAGTAGGATTCGAGCATCAATATAACAAGCTAGAGGAACTTTTAATAAATAAAAAACAAAAACTGGTGGGAAAGATCTATAAAGTTCTTCAGAGTTTGGAAAAAGGTAATGACCAACCTAAAGATCACTTGATAAAGTGGTCAAGAAATGAAGGTTATAAAATAAAGCCAGATACTTGGAAACCGATCTGGAAAAATAACATCAACATTTCTTATAGCCAAAATTACAAAGAAAATTGGGTAAAGTTAATATATAGGTGGCATCTAGCACCGGCAAAGATAGTAAAAATATATAAAAATGCAAGCCCCAACTGCTGGTATTGTGACGAGAAAAACGGAACATTCTTCCATATGTGGTGGCTGTGCAAGAAAGCAAAGAAATTTTGGTCAATGATCCACAAAGAAATGGAAAAAATACTAGGTAAAGTCATAATAAGAAAACCCGACCTATTCTTATTGGGAATAATAGAAACTGAGTTTGACAAAATAGAAAAAAAAACCCTCTTTCTATTGTTAACAACAGCCACAAAGATGGTATATTCAAAATATTGGAAATCTGATAAAAGCCCGAATAAAGAGGAATGGATTTTGAAAATTATAGCTACTATACAAATGGAGAGATTAACAGAAAGAATAAGAGAAAATACAAAAAAAGAAAACATCCATGTAAATAACTATGAACTGTTCACAAAATACTGCAGTAAAGAATACAATGTCACAATAGACTTAAAAGACTAGAGGTTAATCTAGTGTATAGACAAAATATATGAATATATGAAAGAAATATATTTAAGTTTATAAATAATTCTGTTTAAGCCACTTCTTATTCTCTTTTACCATAGGATGTTTGGAAGTTGCCAAGAAAGGATGAAAAACAAAAATGTTGATGTTAACATCGGGAATTAATTTGTTATGCCCTACTTGTTGTTTTACTCTTTGCACTTCTTTCTATACCCGCCCCTTTTGTATTTCCCTAACCCCAAACCCCTACCATCCCTTCCCCTCCCACCCACCCACCCCCTCTTTCCGCTGCTCGCAGTACTCACCCTTCGAGACGGCAGGGAAATCCCCTACCATTTCTATGTATACTTTGTAACTCTGTTTTTTTAAAATGGAAAATCAATAAAAATTTATTCTAAAAATAAGAGGAAATTTTAAAAATGTAATGTAAAAAATTAAACCACTATTCTTCCTGGTCATGTGGGCACCTCTGCTACTATCAACACATGGACCCCGAAGTGGCCAAAAGCTCTGCAGCCCAGTGGGAGCAGCAATTGTGGTTCCCTGTGCATGATGAGTACGGGGAAAGAGGGATGTTCTGTGGGGTCAGTGGATTGCTCTGAATTGGACCTGGCCTTGGTATTCACACTGCCTCAAAGCCCTGGGGTTGCTCTGGAGTTTTAGACAAACATTTCCTAAAATGGGCTAAACGAGCTTAATCAAGTATACCCCATGATACCTACAAGAACTGAAGGAAAGTTTTAGGGATAGCCAGGAATGAACTCTGTGTAAGTACAGATTATAATGCCCAGAGTGAGGGAGCTGCCTTAGGAGACTAGTTAGGGCAGTGGTTCTCAACCGGTGGGTCCTCAGACATTTTGGCCTTCAACTCCCAGAAATCCTAACAGCTGGTAAACTGGCTGGGATTTCTGGGAATTGTAGGCCAAAACACCTGGGAACCCACAGGTTGAGAACCACTGAGTTAGGGTGTAATGGAAAGGCAGTATGTTTTAATCTAATTTGTTTTAAATAGATATGATATGACACTCTTGTATGCAGTATACTGAAAATAAAGTATCCTGCATTTGGCACAACTATTTTTCAAGCCACTTGAGCTAATATTTTAAATGTTGCAATACAACAAATAGCCCTTTTCCCCTTGATTACTTTTAAGATCTGGTAAGAGGAAAAAGGTTTTGTCAATATGTTATTTGGGAAAGGTGAGAGCTGGCTGAATATAATTTTTGTAAGAAAAATGGTGCACCAGTTTGGCTCTGTGAAATACATGGCCTTGAGAAATGTTATTTTGAAAGCTGTTTGTGTTTTAAATGGCAACAGCCTTTATATCTATTTGTCTAAGCTCCGTGAAGGAGACTATTGTAGCTGGGGGCTTAAGGCTTGAGTAAGACTAAAGGGCTACATCATGTCAAAAACCTGAAGTAGGAATTACTGGCTTTCTTGCTTCAGTTCACAGCTGTATTATGTCACCAAATCACATCACAGTGTAATCAAAGATGAATAAAATATTTTTCCCCCTTTACCTTAAATGCTTTCCCCTGTCAATTACAATCAAAGGACATGATTTCAGGTCTGTCAGTTGGCTGGGTTCCTTCTGACTGATGACTCTAAAACTGTAATCTGCTAAATATAAAATGAATCAGAGAAGTCTCAGAATGATTCTGCCATTAAGAAATAAGTTGTTGGAGGCATTGGGGTTTTTTTTGCTCCCACAGGGGACAGAAAAATAATTGGTCTTTAAAGAATGAAATCAAAGATGTTAAAAATGAGTTGTGTGCTCTTTCCCCTGCCCCCTTCTCTATATTATTGGCATTTTTTGTCTGTACAAAATTTTTGGTAATTTCTCTTGGCGAAAGCTCATATTGGTATTCTAATCAACCTGAATCCCATACCATGTCACTGAAGTAAATATTAACTAATACCTTATTTTTGTAAGTCCATACTTTTTGTTCATGTTACGAGGTGCCCTGTAATGGCAAACTGTAATCCGACTACAGCTACAACTTCTAGGCAGTTTACTAGCTTGATTACATCATTAGCCATAATCAAAAACAGTTCCCCGGAATGATTTCAGCTTAGTGGTGAGGATTGCTTCCTTTGATCTCAGTAGCATCATTTTACGATAGGTTGCTCCTCATTTACACTACAAATGCTGGCAAAAAAATGAAAGTGGCATCTTTGCAAGCAATATTGGATAAAATAAAATAAAATAACCAGTTCAGCAGACTATGTGAGTTCCTTTCATCAATGAACAATCAGAATTTTTCTTTTTTTAATCCTGAAAGAAAAGTTCCAGATTGTGTCTCATCTCTGTATGATATTACTTTGTGTTTTCTGTTTTGTGGCATTTGAACTGTTTTTGGTTTTTCTTTATAAAAAAATGACGAAAACCCTCTTTCATTGAACGTAGTAAAATCATTTTTTTAAAAAATGCTCTCTTTTATGGGACTGTGTTTGCATTCTACTCAGATATAATGAGTAGTATGTACTGTATGTACACACATATTCAGAATATGTATATAAACACACACACATGTATTTTATTTTAAGGTACATATATCATTACCAAACACATGCCTTGAGAGATGTTTATCTATTTTAATAATTTCATTTATAATGAAATTATACTAACAAACAAATATGAATGCAGACCTGTTTGAATGATTTCTATCATTGTTGAAAAAGTAATATATCTTTATTTATTGAAGGTCAATTTTGTTAAACTTGTTTAGATTACGATTGTGGATGATAACATGAAATTTTAACCAGCTAACATTTATTACATCATCAGGTTTAAGATACATATGTGGGGATGAATCCAGCTGTGATTCCAGGTAGAATAGACTCAATGAGTCAATGAAAACTCATTCAATCAAGATGTACATAAGTTGCATTAATTAAGTAATCTTTAATTGCACTACCAATTGAATTTAAACCATGGCCTGAGTATCAGACTTCAACATACTCTACAACTATTTCACTGGTCTCTACGTTCTGCCTCGTAGACTAAGATCCGCCGGGGAGGTCCTGCTCTCGGTCCTACCAGCTTCACAACATGGTTGGTGGGGACGAGGGACAGGGCCTTTTAAGTGGTGATCCCCCACCTGTGGAATTCGCTCCCCAGCAAAATCAGATTGGCATCCTCCCTCCTTTCTTTCAGAAGAAAACTGAAAATGTGGTTGTGGAACCAGGCTTTTGGCTATCTGGATATTACGACACCTGAACATTGTATTAGACCATATGATTGCTATAATGGAAAAGGCTTATGATTGTTTACCTAATGTTGTTTTTAATTTTATTGTATTGTATTTTTTATTCTGTTATTATAATTGTAATGTATTGTGTCATAGAATTGTTGCCATTGCTAGCCACTCTGAGTCCCCCCACGGGGGTGAAAAGAGCGGGGTAAAAATGCTGTAAATAAATAAATAAATAAATTGTCTAGAGCAGGGGTCCTCAAACTAAGGACTGCTGGCCAAATACGGCCCTCCAAGGTCATTTACCTGGCCCTCGCTCAGGATCAACCTAAGTCTAAAATGATTTGAAAGCAAACAACAACAACAATTCTATCTCATCTTCCACCAAAAGCAGGCCTACACTTCCCAATCAAATACTAAGTTTATATTTTTTTTTAAAAAAAAAGTTCCTCATTTGAGTTATTGTATTGTTTTTAAATGTTTTATTCAAACTACAAATAAGATATTTGCAGTGTGCACAGGAAGTCTTTTCTTTTTTTCAAATTATAATCTTGCCCTCCAACAGTTTGAGGGACTGTGACCTGGCCCTCTATTTAAAAGGTTTTAGGACTCCTGGTCTAGAGACTTCCAGAGCTCTGAAAGCACAACATTTATCATCTCTAACCATTGGTTATGCTACCTGGGAATGTTGAAAATTGTATACCCACAGGTATATCTGTGTTTAAGAAATTTTAAGATTTTAAATAATTTCAATTGATGTTGTTCATTATTTGTATTCAATCAAATTGTGTATTGTTTTGATGATATGTAATTATATTTTATGTGTGGCATCCTGAGTACTTTGTTAGCCATCCCGAGCCCCTTTGGGGAGATGGTGGTGAGGTACAAATAACGTTTATTTTATTTATTTACTGCAAAATACCTTGGTATACTAGGGACCATTCACACTATACAATTATAGCACTATAATTCCACTTTATCTTCTATAAAAGTATCCTGTGGAATCCTGGTATGTGCAGTTTACAAAGACTATAAATGCAAAATTATCTAGAGCAGGGGTCCATGGCAGTTAAAACAGTATCATAGTACTATAGCTGTGGACAGCAAAAGGGCCCCGTTTTAAAGAAAACTGTGCTGCAATATGATATTCTGTTACAGACTATTCTTTCTGCATTCAGATAACTTTGCCTCACTAGTTTGCTTTCCATACACAAGGCCAACATTGAGTTTCATTAAAGAAAAACAGTGACAATGGATAAATGAAGAACTAATGATCTATATTCAAAAGTGCACCACCTCTGAACTCATAAAACACCTAATGGTTATTTGTTTCTAAAGATATATGTTGAATGGCTATCTCCTCGTATTGCATAAATCACTGCTTTGGAGAGGCAATGGTGTAGTAGAGCCAGAGCTCATGCTACATCACTATGATATAATCTGTCACCACTTGAAATCCCTTGATGCTGAGGATTTAGCTGCAGGCCCCACAGTAGCTGCAAGGAAAACTGATTTTCTTACCAACAATGTACACACTATCCACCATCAATGGCTTGATAATATTCCTCTAAAAAAATCCAAAAGGCAAACCTTGATGTTGCCATTTTATATAAGGAACACCATCCTTATATCTAAGTAAAATAAATGTGTTGGATCAGATCTGGAGCCCTTTAGAATGGATTTTCTCAGTAAGTGTAGACACAATTTGAGAAAGATGGGGGACTGGGGGAAACAAGGAAAAGTGTGGAGAAACAGAGGGAACATCTTCTTTCATTCTCAACCATCAAGGTCCTGTGCCTTGCCATCACACATTCTTTGTCCACCTTTCCCTCTTTCTACCCAGCTTCTCTCCATTTTCTCTTGTTGGGAGTCAGGTAGCACTCAACTGTTGAAAACATAGTCTTTCCTCTGTTTCCCTGCACTGCCACAATGGAGTGCCACAACCATCAGAAGTGGCCTTGCATCATATGATGGCCTCTGTGGGTCTCTGTTTTGACAGCACAGGGAAACAGACACAAGATCATGTGGGATGAAGCCCCTAATGGCGGAGCCACTATTATTTAGACAACAGCTTCTTAAACTGTGGGTCCAGACCCCAAATGAGGTCCCCGTAGCTCAATGTTGGAGTTGTGAAAAATTTGTCAACAGTAAACTATTTCTGAACGCCACCCATTTCCACAAATCTGTCACCAACAATGTGCAGTGTTTAGAGTGGCCTCAGCTATACTCCACAACAAGGAAATCAATCTATTTAGTAAGCCTTGCAAGTGTTGATTTATTATCAGTAAATGTTTTATTTCTATACCTGTTATATACCTGGGGTCATGTAAAAATTTATCAAGTGGAAATGGGTCATGAGCGGAAAACATTTAAGAAGTCTTGACCTAGACCACCTATACATTAGCTAGACATTATTAACAGTTGTTCTTCCTTTTGTGTACACATGGAGAAAAACATATTTGATAACAATTTCTCCCCTACCTATTTAATTCTAAAAGTGAAGCTCTTCAACCCAGGAATAAGGAATTCCTTTACAACCGGCAGGTTGCCAGTTCCTTCCTCAAAATTATCTGATACCCTCAACTATCCTCAGGCTCTCCCCCTTCAAGAAAGATTTTCTGCTGTTGCCAATGACAACCCCAGCGCTCAGCATTTTATTTTCTTCACATATTCACTTACGGGGAGGGGGGATTTAAAAAAATACAAATTGGAGGCTTTCTTGACAGGTGGCAAGTAATATTCGTTCAAGTAATTTTCCCCCTACATTTGTACATCCTATGCTTCCCTCCCCCTGCAAAAAAAACCCTCTCCATATAAAGTCTATCATAATCTCATGTAAATTAGCCACTGTTTTCAGTGTAGCAGCTCCCTACATAGTCTAAAAGCAGAATGGATACAGAGATTAAAGATTCTGCCTACATCCTTCAACTTGGTAAATGCTTCCAGCATAACAAAATATTTTAAAATTGGCAATAATTATAAAAATGTTGCTTGCCATGGCATAATTATTTTATAAACCACAAAGCATACAACTGTTACTCCTCATAGAGGCCATCTTCACACTGTACCATATGGCTAATAGCTTCTATTGTGCATCACATCATACTGTGTATTCCTTTCTCATCATACTGTATTGGCTACTGAATCAGTTTGCTGTTAATGTGCATGTTACCCTTTCACTGCATGTTTATTTTATGAGATTGTGGCATCTGTTTTTGGTGTTTACTCTAAAAGCGACAGAGTTCCGTTTCCAGAACTTGGATATTACCTCAATATTAATTTCCCAAGACAGGCTTAATTTTTTGGTTGTTTGCCTAGGTTTATGACTTTTTTGCAGAAGTTTATGACTTTTTTCCTTTTTGCTTTTTAATGTGAAAGAGAAACCGTACCTACCTATGTGTACTTAATAAAATACAAAATACAAATATCATCTGTTGGCTATTTTTGAAACTGTTCATTTGGATAATAAATTGTCTCCACCTCCAAAATGCTTATAGTTCTTTAAGTTCACAAAATACTAACTTTTAACAACCCAACTTTTTGTTTTACATTTGTACTTCTAAAAATGCATCATATTGCAATCTTTTGAAACTAGTTTCAGTAGATAGGCATCAGTATTGTACAGGCAATGAGTTGGGATCACAAATATAGAGAATGGACTTTGTTAATTATGAGATGGGAACAAGAGAGATGAGATACATATTCTGCTGCGAAAGTTTAGCAAACTAACCCAAATGATTTATTACAGTTCCACTTTCAAGCAGAATGGTTTTCGGGATAATATTTGGCTTATAAGGGGCTCTGCTCTTTTACACTGCTTTGTCAAAAAGCTCAAATTCATAATTTATGGGCTGAATCAAGCAAATAGCCTTTTATCAGAAACTTGGAATGGACATTACATAGTTTGCCATTAAATGTTATTTATTGGTGCTATCATAAACAGTTTTAGGTGTGAGTGCCATAATGATTTTACACACATTAAAGTTTAAATAAAATTGTTATGGATTATGGAATCACAGAATTGTAGGACTGGACAATATCCCAAGGGTCATTTACTAGTTGATTCTCTATCAATGTGAATAATTGAGAGCTCAAGCATCACTTTAGCACTGCATGTCAGATGAGCACCTGAGCTTTTTTGAAACGGACAGTCTGTACTGTTTGAATCTGATTTTCTTCTAAATCCATTGCTCACAATCCCCACCCCTTGCCATTGATACTTGTAGCAGTGTTTTTATCTCCCCCCCCCCATTATATCTTGCTTTTATATTGTTTTAATCCCTTCTGCAATCACAGAATATTTTATGCAATACTTGCGAAGTGCCATCTTACCTAAAGATTGGAAAATGTCTGAAACCATACTTCTAATGAAAAAAGGAGACACAGAAAGCCTTACCAATTATCGTCTTATTACACTCCTCTCTCCCTTACCTGTTTGCAAGGATCTTGAATATCTCAAGATATGGAAATCAACAGGAAAAAAGCAGGCTTCAGACATGGCTACTCCACCCTCAATAATATCCATGTAGTTAAACAGTTACTGGAAAAAGCAGAGAAAATTGAGTTCCACTTTGTCTTGCTTTTGTTTATTACCAAACGGCCTTCAACTCAGTTGAGATCAAATTGTCAAAGAATTTCATGGCCAGAATCCCTGGGTTGTTGTAGGGTTTTTGGGCTGTATGGCCATGTGCTATAGAAGCATTCTCTCTTGATGTTTCGCCTACATCTATGGCAGGAATCCTCAGAGGTTGTGAGGATGCCTGCCATATATGCAGGTGAAACGTCAGAAGAGAATGCTTCTTGAACATGGCCATACAGCCCGAAAAACCTACAACAATCCGTTGAGATCAATGCTATCCTTAATGCTCTGCACCAAGCCAGTGTAAATCCAACCTAGGTAAAAAACATTAATACATACATATACATATATAAATATATATGCATGCAGAAGTCCATAACAACCTTTCCATTTGAAACATCCCAAGCAAGTGATAGTCACATTTTGGAATAGTACTTCCTACTCTCAGCTGTACAAGATACCCACACATAACACCTTTGGCCTGATACAAACAATAATATCCTATTTTATGCACATAATTGTAAATTGTTAAGTGGGGTAATGTATGCTCCTTTTCTTGACAGCCAAGGTTTGTTCTCTAATGTTAAATTTCCAGTTGATAGTTGCATATGCATTCAAAGTTGGTTAAACCTAAGAGGCAGGTAGACAGATGTGATTTCAAAGGATGGATGACTTTTATAGATTGAGTTTCACTGTACAGTATATACTTTGGAAACAGTGCAAGGTCCAAGATGTCATGTAAAGGGTTGAGAACAGGGAGAATATATTTTCACCACAGAAACTACCCCGGCCCCCCAGCCCAAGAAAACTATTCTTTGAGGCTTCTGGGCCTGCCATGTTTATAAATCAAAACCTCATTGGCAGATTGGTGGAACTGCTTGACTTCTAAGAGCCCTTTTGATGCACAGGCATTGTGGCTGAATGGCTTTTACATTGCAAGTTCCCTCAACAAAGCACCATCAAGATGAAAGAAAATGGTTTAAACCATGACTTTGTCTAAGGCCAGGTCATGTTGACCTCATTTATCTTTTTTTTAAGGTGGAGCTACTAAAATAAAGGCAGATGACTCCTCTGTCTGTGCTGCAAACCCATCTGGTAAAGGTCTCTTACTGTTCACAAGTCTTTGTTAATACCTCTTTGCCAGAGTAGCAGAACATGGTGCCTGGGCAAACAGAAAAGCTTTTGAAGCTTCTTATGGGAATTTACTTACTGTTTCACTGTGTAAATGCACAATTTGTTTCTACTATATAGCACTTGAAATGAGCTGTATCCCAAAGGCTATACTCTAACATCTGCAAGACACTGTATGGGTCAGGTACTCTAGTGATGTGATTTTTTTTCCTTTGAAAGTTTGCCTACAGATGGTTAGCAAGGTGTTTGCGGTGTTGCATTTTATTACATCAGTGCTTAGATGTTTCTGTAATGTTCAGAAGGGTCCTTTGTGAATTCAGTGCAATAATTACTGCTGAGATAAATATGGAAATACTACTGCTGGGGGAAAATAAAATAATGAAAATATTTCTTTTCTTTGAATGTAATTATAATTGTTTCATCTATAAATAATCCATTACTACTATGTTGCAAACCAAGACCCTGAAAGAATCCCAGGAATTGGGTAGATGCACTCCAATATTAGATCCAACAATAGTAAGCAGAACACAATTAGATTTAATGTATGATTTCCAAACTGAGTTGTGTGAACTTCTCCCTTTTGAGTGTCGTAACAAGGAGAGAGAAAAGTCTCTGGGTAAAGGTACCTTTTACAATGGAAGAAATTTTTAAGTATTTTCACTTTGATGCAGTTAGTTGTATAGTGAACATCTTAATTTAGGAGTACATACTTTGGTAAACTATATAATTGTTATTTCTGTCTCTAGATCTATACTGTAGAATTAATGTTGTTTGACACCACTTTAATTGTCATGGCTCAATGTCATGAAATCATGAGAGTTGCAATTGTATAAGGTCTTTAGCTTTCTTGGAGAAAGAGTGCTAGTGCCCCACTAAACCACATCATCCAGGATTCCATAGCATTGGACCATGGTCAGGCATGTAGCGGGGGGAGGGGCTTAGGGGGCTTCAGCCCCCCCCCCCAAATTCTCAGGGTGGTCCGCGAGAAGGCCTTACTGGTACATTATTTAAACTGTTATGTTTATTCATATCAAGATCTGATCACCATGCTCATTATATCCCACATTCATGGGGTTATTGGGATAACAATACAAAAGGTTTTGTAGGGTAGTCCCTCTCTTACTCAGACTCAGCCCCTCCCAAATCAAACTCAGCCCTCCCCAAATCAAAATCCTGGCTACGGCCCTGACCATGGTAGTTAAAGTGATGTCCAAATGCATTAATACTACAGTGTAGGTGCACCTCAAGAGAGAAATACAAAATGAAAACATACCATATATTTTGTATTTCAGTGCACCTGTTATAAAAGACAGATTCTAATAATGTAGTTTTAGGGTCTTTAGGCAACTGAATTAAATGTTTTTTGTAGTTTATGAACCTGAAATTCAAGAAAGAGAAATAAAGAAGAAAGAAGAGAGGAAATACGTACTGATGTCAAAAAGCTCTATTACTCGATCCCATAATATCTACCAACTGAGACTAACGTAGGAAATGTTGGCAGTGATGCATTGCTCTCTTGAGCTGCTATCTCAGGTTGATACTGCCATACGATCAATACATAGGCATCAGCTAAACAATAATGCTACCTATAAAGTTCAATTAAAGGAAATCACATTTCATTTTTTCTGCTTTAAGGTAATAAAGTAAGCAAAAGTGAATATTTGACACACAGTGAGATTACATCATTGCCATGCTTACTATTCAGCATTATTTTAAAAAATGGATTGTGGAAGGCTTTCATGGCCAGAATCACTGGAGTGTTGTGTGGTTTCCGGGTTGTATGGTCATGTTCTAGCAGCATTTTATTCCCCCCTGATGTTTCACCTGCATCTGTTGCTGGCATCTTCAGAAGATCTGATTGTGGTAAAATGGAATATATATGCCTGTGGAATGTCCAGGGTGGGAGAAAGAACCAATGTCTATTAACTTGGTCTGAAGGGTGCAATTAGCAAGCTTGTTTGCAAGTGTTTGAGTGGGATCCATCCATTAGTATGTGAGTAACTGAGAAGATTGCATAGTCAATCGTGAGGGCATCTGCCTGGAAGTAGTCGGGCATTTGTTCCCTTGGACTGTTTATTGCCTGGAGGAATCCTTTGTCAGGATGGTGTTCAGTGGCCCTTGATGGGATAGTATGCATCCGGGCGTCCCCTGGGCAACATCTTTGTAGACGGCTGATTCTCACACACCAGAAGCAACTTGCAGCATGCAACCAAACAAATAACTGTATTCTCAATTTGCTTCTGACATGATAGATAGATAAATAAATAAATAAACTGGCTCTGGATTGTTTGCTGCCTGCAAGCATCTTGTGCCTGAGTGGTGTTCATGAGTTACTGCCTTGATTCACGTGTTTCTTAATACTGGTAGCCGGATTTTGATCATTTTCATGGTTTCTTCCCTATTTGTTTATTTGTGGATTTCAATTGCTTCTTTGTGTAGTAAGACAAAGCAATGGTCAGAGTGGTCCACAATTTCTGTGTTTTCAAATAATATTCTGTGCCTAGCTTGGTTTATCATGCTACCTCTCTATTCTGCCTTGGTTAGACCACACCTGGAATATTGTGTCCAATTCTGGGCACCACAATTGAAGAGAGATATTGACAAGCTGGAATGTGTCCAGAGGAGGTTGACTAAAATGATCAAGGGTCTGGAGAACAAGCCCTATGAGGAGCTGCTTAAAGGGGGGTTGGACTGGATGGCCCATGAGGTCTCTTCCAACTCTATGATTCTATGTGCCCAGCTTGGTTTATCATGTGTTATCCTGATGTTGATTTTTCTGGCTGAAGTAGTCTACAATGTCTTTCTTTGATTTGTGTATGGGTGCTGCGTTTGGTGGTCCCAGCAATAGCGGAACACATGACAAACCAAACTGAACACAAAATATTATTTGAAAACACAAAAACACTCAATTGCAGAAACTGTTTTAGGTTCTCCCAGGCTGGACTAAATTCTTACTTTTTGTCACTCTGTTCAGAGAAGGGAAAAGGGGGGGGGGTTCATTTGTCCACCTTTAATTTGAAGACCAATTTGTAATTACTGCTGCTATTTTCTTTTAAAAAATGCAGTTTGTAATCATTTTGGGATTACATCATTCCAGTTTTAGTTCATTTAATAAAAATGTGGGCTGATTTAATTCCATATCATTATCTTGAGTTTAATTCCTGGTATAGAGGCCAGACTGACTTGTTTGTGATTTCCTGGATCTTTTTGGCTTTTTTTTAAAGAGAGGGACAATGTTTGCCTTCTCCATTCTTTTAGCACCTCACCTGTTCTCCAAGATTTCTCAAAATTGATGGCAACTAGTTCAGAGAGTGCATCATCAAGTGCCGTCAGTGCCTTAGCTCTGAAACCAACTAGGTTATCTTGGTGATCTCTATCCATTTTGATTTGCCACCCAAATCCCTTGTCAAGGTCTCTGCTACCACACAGAAATGCACAGGTCTCTTTTGGAGAGGAAATGGAAGCAAAATAGCTTAAAAGAGTAATTCTTCCTTCTCATTGGGATCTGTTAGCATGTTACCATCTTAATTGAACAGTGATCCAAATGAGGTTAGTAAAATGCTAATATATATTTATTTATATTTAAATTTGTTTTCTGCCTCATATCCAAAGATCTGTGTGCCAGTGGGCAATAAAATTAATTAAAATAACTCAACATGGGAAACAATGAACACTTTACAATCTAAATAACATATTAAAATAGCCAACAAATTGAAAGAATTTGTTGTTAAATGACTGAAAGCCCGCTATATGAACAAATTAGATAAAATTATTAGGCCTCTAAAGTATTAATAAAAAGTCATGTTTCAACTTGGCATCCAAATACAATGACAGTACCAATTGAAATTGTAAGGGGAGAATGTATTCTCATTTTCTATTAATGAATACTATCTCACTTTTATGAGAACTAATGGAACTTGCAATACAACATCTGATACGAGTATATTGAAGGGATCATAGAATAATACAGTTCAAAGAGACCTCATGGGCCTTCAAGCTGGATGTCTCCTGAGGAAGGTGACTAAAATGATCAAGGGTCTGGAGAACAAGCTCTATGAGGAGTGGCTTAAAGAGCTGGGCATGTTTAGCCTTCAGAAGAGAAGGCTGAGAGGAGGCATCATGGCCATGTTTAAATATGTAAGAGGAAGTCATAGGGAAGAGAGAGCTAGCTTGTTTTCTGGTGCCCTGGAGACTAGGATGCGGAATAATGGCGACAAACTGCAGGAAAAGAGATTCCACCTGAACATTAGGAATAATTTCCTGATGGTGAGAGCTGTTCAGCAGTGGAACTCTCTGCCCTGAAGTGTAGTGGAGGCTCCTTCATGGGAGGCTTTTGAACAGAGGCTGGATGGTCATCTGTCAGGGGTGCTTTGAGTGCAAATTCCCTGCTTCTTAGCAGGGGGTTGTACAGGATGGCCAATGAGGTCTCTTCCAACTCTATGATTCTATGGTGCCACATGATGCTGGTTCTTTGCTGTGTTTGCTATCTCCAAAATTGCTGTTTTAGGAGCATGTTGATATGGAGTAGGTGAACACTGACATGATGTTGAGTTAACAAACTATGGAATTTTATGTTCTTTGTTGCATACAAAGTGAATAGAAGAATTCTAGTGAAGTGGATCAAGTATGGCAATCCATTTTAATCCTGATTTGTTATAATACTTAATACAAATGTCTTATCTATCTCACAAAATTGTTGTAAACTTCAACGCTGTTCTGAATATCATACAAAAAAAACTATACATCTATATTAAATAAACAAGAATATCACGGCATTCCTATAAGCAAAAGATGTAACATAACATTTGGAAATGCTGATCTAACTATGGACTGCCTTTTCTCAGAAATTAGTTTCATTAAGGATTCATCAGGTAACCATGCTGAATTGAAATCATTTTGTAATGCTGGCCCACACAGGTATCTAATTACTTGTACGGTGCTGAAATTCTAAAAAGAAATTTCTCATAAAGAACAAGAAACCTTTAAACACAATCCTGCATGCAGTTAGCTCAGTAGGATAGCACTTGAATCCGGATGTGAACAACTGAGGAAGTGTCTTCAAAGGCTAACAAAAAAAGCCCTTCATTGTTCATAAATCAAATATTCAGATTACCAAAAAGGCAATTCCATAATCGTTGCTCCTGCTTGGACCATAAAAGATATATGGAAAACTTTTAAAGCATCTATGCACTTTACACAGCATGTGTATATTTTTCCATGTATCTATATACACTCAAGTATGTATGTGTGCATGTAAACACACATGCATGCATGTTTATTGGGAATTTGTTATAATGACCTCTTTTCAGAAGCAATTTTTATTTTGCAACATCTGTTCCAACATTCAAATCTTGATAATGACCCTGATGTATTTCTAATGTTTTGCATGTCTGTCTATTATGCATGATAAGCAACACATGTTGCAGAATGGTTATAACTCTGGTAATTTTCCCAAAGCAGCAAACATGGCCCCATGGGAATCACTTTTTCCATTACATATGGACAAAGAAACCTGTATTAATGTTATCAAATACACACCTGTTGGTTCAATCTCTCTTGCTGTGTCTTTCTCTCAGTCTCTGTTGAATTGCGAGGGGTGTGTGTGTGTGTTAAAGTGTTTTAAGATTTATCATCAACGCTAGTGATCCTATATCAAGTATCAGTTTCAATATTAATTACAGTTTAACCATGGTGGCACTCACTTTTTCTCTGATAATGTAATATTTATGCTTAGCCATGCAATTTTCTAGCAATCCAGATATTTCCTGAGGTGGCTGCTTTATATAGCATAATGATTCAGAGCTGAAGTTAGTCTAAACCTGATCAGATAATGGTAGATAGTTCCGCCACTCCATCACCACCATCATCATTATCCCATTCCGTACAGAAGACCAAGTCCAACGTGCATCCAGTAATATGGGTAGGACCAGATATAACCTGGGACAGCCCTACGGGTGTCATGGTGGCCATGAAATCTTGAGCCATTCCCAACAGGCTAGTCTCAGCATGGACATGGAGTACCCCAGCACTATCAGCCATTGGGATTCCTACACCAATGCCAAGGCCAGCCCAGCTAGCTCAGGCAGGAAGACTGTTGAGCAGCAGGTTGGCGGTACACCAACAGAATCCCTATTCTTACCCGGCCGCCCACTTTTAAATAGACACACTCTTATTCAGTCAACTGTGGGATGGGGCATCTGGTCAAGGAGATGGATTCCCAATAGGCCATTGCAACTTCTCCTCCCTGCCCCCCTGACCTAGACTGCTGCTGTACCAAAAAGCCTGGTGGGCAGCGCCAGGAGAGATTAATCTCCCCAGCTTCATCCAGCCAGGTCTCGGTAAACACACCAAGTTAGCTTGTTCATCCAGGATCAAGTCCTGGATAACAGATGCTTTACCATTGACTGACATGGCATTTAGCAGCAGCAGCTTCAGTTTGGAGGGATTGTGAGATAGGTCCTCACAGAGACCGCGATGGATGGAAGCCAGACAAGGGGCCACTGAATAGAAAAGTGGCCACACCGAGAAGACTGCATGGCCACCGACCAAAATCCACAAGGCAGCCATGCAGTGAGGAATACAGCAGCACTGCTGCAGCAGCAACAGTACCAATGGCTGGCTGCTGGACAACAGCGGCAAGAACCAGCGACAAGAAGATTGAGGCCATGAGCAATGGCCAGCCACCAACACTATCCTGTAATGTAGGCAGTGACCCAGAAGACCAACAGCACCACCAGTAGACACAGGACTAATGACCACCTGCAACAGGTATATATGTGGGGATGTTTGGGAGATTGAAATATTTAAAAGACCCCTAGACTGCCGACTAGAGTATGCTGCATAGGTAGGGCTCTTAGTTCTTGGGCCTGAAAGTAATGGTGCTGATTTTCAGCCTTGATCTCCTTCTCCCGTTCTACTCTTTGTCTACTCTTGGTTTCAAAATTCATCTTCTCTGGTTGCAGGGTTTCATAGATCCCTGAAATAAGGTTTAGTTAGTTTAGCTAGATAACAAAGCCGTTAATATGCCTCAGCAGCCGCATAGAGCTCAGGCTGGAACAGGCTGGAACAGGGTAATTTGTAAAGGCCTCAAAAGCCATAATCTTCACTCCCTTATACCAGAGCTAGCACTTTATTCTCCACTGAAGGGGTCCTCCGATCCCTAGAATGTCGGACAGTGAGATCATCTGGTGAGGGAGAGACGCAGGATAAAGGCTTAATGAGGGTTAACGTCATTCCCAGCCGGCTCTGGCAGTCATCTTACTGTGGTGCCATCTTGGCTTGGATCTTTTAAAAAGTATTCTAATGTACATAGAGTGTATTACATGGATTTTTCCCACTTATAAAAATAGGCACAAGAATCAGAAAGATATTTTAGAAAATTTAGAGAAATTGAGTATAGCATGCCTGTTTCACATAGGGTTCGGCTTTATTTATTATTTTATTTATTTACATCATTTTTACCCCGCTCTTCTCACTCCCGTAGGAATTGTAGTTATTCTTTATTTCAAAAACATATATATGATATATAGTTTTTTATTATTTGGAAAAGATGGTTCTTGAATTAGTTTTATTGTTTGTACTAAAATGATTTTGGTTTTGATTTTCTTGGTGGTTTTATTGCGCTGTTTTTTGAATTGTTCTTAGACGTTCATGATTAGCCACAAGGCATTGCTGCCATGTTTCAGAATAATGGCAACTCTAAGGCAAATATATCACAGGGATTATTTGGCAAGATTTATTGAAAGGGGCTTTCCCTTTGCCTTCTGCTGAGGTTGAGAAAATATGCCTTGCTTGAGGTAACTCAGGGCCCTTCCACATAGCCATATAACCTAAAATATCAAGGCAAAAAAATCCCACAATACCTGCTTTGAACTGGGTTATCTGAGTCCACACTGTCATGTAACCCAGTTAAAAGCAGATAATGCAGGATTTTATTCAGCTGTGTGGAAGAGGCCTCACAGACATGAGTTTCCATGTCTACATCATAATTGAATCCTGGTCTCAAGAATCATACTACTCTACCACACTAGCCCTATGCCCAGAGGGATATTAATAATAAATAGGTAATAACATGAAGGCAAGTTTCTAAAAAGACTTAACAAAACCAGAGCAGTTATAAAGTGATGTCCATAAAAAATCCTTCCAATGTGTATTCCCTAGCCTGTACTTACATGTGAAGTCATTTGTGGTGCTAGAGCCCAATAATAAAACATCCTATTGCTGCTGGGTGCTTCCACCACAAAGAGATCTAAAAGATGCATATCATGAGTCACTATTCACATCTTTCTTCCCAAACAGTCCTGCAGTTTATGGGAGAGTGAACTTCTGAAGTCCAGATTCAGAAGTGACTGGCTCTGCTTATGAATTCCACAGAGGGAAAGCCTTTCATGAACTCTTCTGCTTGTTGGGCTCTCTCTCCCCACCATCAAATGGAGAGAGAAATTGCATGGCTAATTAATACCATAGGTTTACCGCAGCTCCTATCAGCCTTCAATGAAAGGTGCAGGGTTAATTCTTGCACAGTCCTTGCAAATACAACCCTGTTTTGCCCCCTCAGGGAGTTTACTTGCAAGTGATTTCCTTTTCAAAATATGTAGTGCCAAACTGGAACACTGAAAATCAAACCATTTAAATTCAGGTTAGTAAGTCAATATAAGACATGAGGTTTTTGCAAAAACTTGAGGCCTGCAGCGCATACACCAGATGGTCTTGATGCTTTCTTCATTTTGTGATGTTATTAATAACTGCAGATACATACCTTTCTCCCACACTATTTTTCCTTCTGTCATTACTGTGAAAATCATAGACACAAAAATACAGTTCAATTGTGCTGGTGCTTGAAACTAATTTTAAAATATCTAATTTAATAATAAATTTATAATTATAATAATAATAATTTCTCCTTTTGTGGAGAGTAGAGATAGAAACTAGAATAATTGTTCTGTTGTTCTGTAAGAAAGGGAGTCCCAGCTGTTCAACACAGTGAGAAAATGGTCAACTGCTACAAATTTTCTTATTATTTGGGACCTTTTTAAAGCAAAATATTCATTTGTACTCCAAAACTTTGCATACAAATGTCTTTGCACATTAAATAATATATGTTGTGCAAAAGACACAACTCCAATGCAAAAAAAATCATTGGGAAATGCACATCAATACTGATTTTCTGACAGTTGCTAATGTAAATAATCCCAGTGTTAGACAGCTATACCTAAAGTTTAATTTGTGGTTAAACCAATGTTTTCTAAAGTTCTATATGAGAAAGAAATCTACAAATCCATTTAAATCATGTGAGAAACTGTAGATAAATTCACTATAGCTCCAAGTATGTTTCCAGTTGGCTTTACTGGAATATCTATATATCCATTGTTCTGTAGTCGAAGGCTTTCATGGCCAAAATCATTGGGTTGCTGTACGTTTTCAGGCTGTATGCCCATGTTTCAGAAGCATTCTCTCCTGACATTTTGCCTGCATTTTTAGCAGGCATTCTCAGAGGCTGTGAGGTCAGCAACCGACTATACATTGATCTGTTTATCTGTTTATTTGATATGTCACTACCAGGTGAACCAATATTATTAGATAAACCTTCAACTTTTCTCACCATTGGTTATGCAGGCTTAGTTTGCTAAGACTGTACACAGCTGCGCTGGGCAGGGCATATCTCTAGGATGGAGGACCACCGCCTCCCAAAGATACAACTCTACGGTGAACTCGCCATTGGTTATTTTTATTTATTTATTTATTTATTTATTGTTTCGGCTTAACAGACCGCCCTATCCGAAGCTCAAGGCGGTTTACAGCACGCAAACAGAACCAATTAAAACACATAAAAGTGACATTATAAACAGCTAAAAAACAGTTAAAACAGTTAAAAGTTAAAGTTAAAAGTACGTACCCCCCCCCCACTATAAGAGAGACACCCCAAAACAGAGAGATAAGGCGCCCCAAAACAGAGAGATAACAACATCTCAGGCATGGCCACATTGATCACCAAAAATGGTCCACCCTGGCCTCACGTCGGGAGGCATGGAGATGCACTCTCCACAATGCTGCAGCCTCTTTCAAGAAGACACGCCAAACGAGTCTCGTAGAGAAATGACAATGCAGAAAGGACTGCAACTTGGAAACAACATCACCCAAGGAGACTTTCTGCTGTGCTTTCTGCAACTGGAGTTGCCTATCTCGGATTGACCTTCTTAGTCATCAACACACTTGTAGAAAGCGTGGGATGAGTCCTTCCTGAATCTGAATGTTTGTTCGCGAAGAAAAGCCACTACTGCTAAGACTGCAGTCCAAGAATATTTTTGCACGATTCCTAAATCCCACCTTACATATTGGCCTCAATCTTTTAAAATATAATTATATCTTCACAAATGTTCTGTGCTGTATGATGCCACTTTTGTTCATCACCAGACGATGTTCCTGTTGTCCACATATATTTATTATATTCACAGTCTGGTAAAACTTTGCAAAAAAATGGGGGAAAGCATTCAAGTGGTAGCTTCACAGCAGGTGCTGGATCAAACAGGTCTTGTTCTTTGCCCCTTTGGGAGGCCTACATGGATCACAGGATTCCTAATACTGCCCTTCGGATGACCTGCAGTTAAATTGCGGAAGATATGCTCAGTTTCTTTCCATGGATAAACAAAGGCTATATGAGATATTTGTATAAGTATGAATAGGGAGTGATTTGTTTTTTTTCTGTATGTGTCGCTTGTCTATGGAGTTGATTGAAAATGGCATGAAGTAAATTTCTGCCTAACAGATACTTATACAAGCATTTTTATTTAAACATTATGTGTCAACATTTCTACTTTGATCTTCACCCCCAACATACTGGGTTCAGCTGGCTTAGGAAGGCAAAAATAAGACGAGGCAGTGAATAATTTTTACAAACTCAAAAATTCAGTCTTAATACAGTATGAGAAGGATCCTCAGTCATCTTCAAAGACATGAAAGGAGGAAAAAACCCTACTCGGCAGACTTTAGCCCTCATCCACTAGCTTCAAGGTGCAAGCTGAAATTTTCAAGACCAGATCATATTAATGAAGCAGTGTAGGAAACATAGCTCAGAAAAAGCAATTTACACATCTGTATGGCCTTAGGCAAGACACTAAGTTTTAAATGTTCCTTACATTAAAAATGATAAAAAGGACTCTACAGGGTGAAAGGGCTAATCCATAGATATTTCCCCCCACACTAAAAGATGTATCCCACCACAGCCAACAAATATGGCAACTTCCAACAGTTCTATCACTGCCACTTAATGCTATGGCAGCATGTGTGGGCCATACTACTAAAGCACCAAAGTTGCCACCACAGGCACTATGTGTGTGAACTATTGTAGTATTTCCAGAGTCAGGTGTGCATAGTAAAAAAATGTATTAAACAGGAGTGCAACAGACAGTTAAAGATTACTTATTTAATACCTTTAAATCCTAGTGACTTTAACACATCTCACTTTTCCCCTAACTTCTCAAAATCTTAGCCATTCTCTATCTAATTGTCAAGCACAAAATTCCATGCAAACATTCAACTAATTACTAGTCACCCAACATTATTTTCATTCAACCAAGAGAGATCATTTATTACATATACCATGCATTATATATAGTCATGCTTCACTACAATCCCTCTATTAAATGCATCAGCCTATTTTTTTTAAACAACAACATCAAAACATCACTAAATAACAAAACTGGGTTGCTGTACGATTTCAGGCTATATGCTCATGTTTCAGAAGCATTCTCTCCTGACATTTTGCCTGACATTCTAAATTATTGTGTATTTTTCCACTGCTCATCACAGTTGTTCCAATCAATTACAAATTTTCATTCCCAAAGTATGTGAACAATTTTTCTATTATGTAGAGGATCTTTGAATTCAGAATTGTAAAAGAATGCTTAGATCATGATTCTGCCTTTACTAAAACCAATGTCAAGTATCCTACTTTTTTCATGACTTGAGAAACTGATGCCAATCTGTCCAGTTTCATGCCAAGAAACTGGACAGATATACATGCAGCAGATTGAAAAGTTCAAATTGATATATTCCCCCCAAAAAGCCCCTCATTTCTGTAACAAATATTGTAATAAGATACAGCATGGCATATTAATCCATTTGCATGACGGTTATATATAGACAGATAGACAGATATAGAGATATGGTATTAGCAGTAAGACTAGAGTGAGCCATCATTACAAAAATGGTAAGGACTCAATTTTGACTGTATTTGAAATGGTGATATTTTAGAAATAATTTTCTTTAAAAATTATGGTTTTAATTCAAAGTATCATATGTCTTTCATTCTTCATTTTATAAGTTGCTTTTACAATATAAAGCATAATAGTGGAATCCTAACAAAGGTAAGATATTAATTCAGAAGTTAATCCCGCATTCCTAAAAGTTTTTATTATGTATGTGTTAAAAGCAGATAAAATATGTGCTTACTTGTCCTCAGTTATATTCTGTTCACAATTTGAAATGGAGGAGAATTAGACAGGCTTTTTTCTTTTTCAAATGTGTTGTCATATATGCTATTTATAACTATGCAAAAAGTTTGAATTAATACAAATGGACTTTGAAATTACTGTTATCAAACGTTACCATGAAAATAACTAGTACACATAAATGAAATAAAAATATTAATGAATGTGGTATAGTATTAACCATGTATTTTGCAGATATAGAACAGGATCTCCGCTAACAGGAATGCCAGCAAGGGTGCTTCATGTGGGCAGAATTTGGTGAGGTTGTGAATGTTGATTTATACATCTCTGACCCCAGAAAATCTTTTGGAAGAGTCTGTTGAAGTAATGTTGCTCTGTTTGTGAATGCCTGCTTGCTTGTGTGCTCATTAGTGTTCTATTGTTCTATGGTGTTTTGGTGTGCTTTTGTCTGTTGGATGAAGGCTGATTGATTGTGTGAACAGAGTGGAAGTGTGATTCTGTGCTCATTAGTGACCTATTGTTCTAGAACATCAACCTGAGCAATGGTCTTTGGTGGATGGCATCTGCTACAGGAAGCAAGGCCAAGACAGGGGCATCTTCAGTTTCTGGAGCTCAGCCAATAGGGAAGGTCAACAGTGGTGCTCCAGGGTGCTTTGAATGCAATTTTCCTGCTTCTTAGCAGGGGGTTGGACTGGATGGCCCATGAGGTCTCTTCCAACTCTATGATTCTATGATTCTTTATGGGTCCTTAATGAGGGAGTTTTGAAGGGGACCCAGAGTTATGCTTCAATGTATATTTAAGCCTATTGAATATGGACAGTGGGAGAGCTGATGCAGTCAGCTGCAATAGCTGTGGTTAGTCTGTGTTCTTGCAGTATTAGTTGGTGGTCCTGTTAGGAGAGAAGGTTTAGCAACTTGAGGCCTGTAGGACTATTCTTCAGGGAAAGATATTTCACCAAACATTGAGAAGAACATCCTGATGACAAGAGCTGGTGTTCAACAGTAGAATTTGCTGCCATGGAGTTTTATAGAGACTGCTTCTCTGGAGGATTTTACGCAGAGGCTGGATGACTATCTGTATTTCTGCATGGCAGGTGTTTAGAATTATGGTCCTTGTGGTCTGTTGTAATACTATAATTCTATGAAAATGGACATTCATTACTATGAATATGTACAGGTAGATAAAGAGACACAAGTACATAACTAGTTTCTATATAGTTTCTAGCTCCTCCAGTATGACACTTTGTCCGGGGTTAAAAGTCCTTGATTTCAAAAGGGTTTACTATTATATATGGTTTCATGTATCCACACAAAGTTCAAAAACTTATCTCTTCAGATTTGGCCCTACTTTACAGTGAGAAAATAAGCAAAACATTCTCAAACTACAATTTCTAAGAATCTTTGAGGGATTTCGGTAGGGCACTCAGGAGCACACAAAATAACAGAAAGATCACCAAAGGTAAAAGTTGGATGTAAAAGTTTTCTTTTTAGAAGCTATACTGACAATTATGAGCTCTTGGCTGAATGCCAGCATCCCCTTTAGCATTTCAAAACACTGATGACAGGCTGCAGTTCGAACATGCAGACATTTATCTTATCATAGACAGCTTTGCAAATTTTTCATACTAATACAAGTAGAAGCAAATTTTGGACAATGTATCCAAACAAATCAATCAAAATAAATGACTTCAAATGAGAACATGTTTGCTAGATGCACGTTCTACTGTGTAAAAGGGAACTTCTATGGCAAAAGACAACGCTAGGGACTTCATCACGCACAAGATTCCCCCCCCCCCCCTTCCACACACTTCTAAAATAGTTCATAGATGAAGCAACACAGATCCCATCATATGACACAAGGGGACTTCCACCTCTCGCCCATGCTGCTTTGTCCATGGACTATCTTTAAAGGAAACAGAATAAATCAGGGGAAAACACTTGGGATGGGATTTGTTGAATTTGCCCACGTTGAATCCCTTCAGTGATGTGGAGCAATGGGCATTCTTATAGGCTGTCTCCTACTGAATATGGATGCTACGTTTTTTTCGCAAAAATCCTGCTTTATATGTCTGGTATGGTAATGTTTTAAAATATATAGAATTTAATAATTAGGAATACCGCAATTTTCAAATATCACCACTTTGTTTTTCCTGTCATTTCTCCTTCATACCAATCTCAGCTTTTGACATTATGTTACTGCTAGCTTTTTAACTTTCTTTTCCTTTTTTATTGCCAACTACAGTTAATTTCTAGTGGCTAGTAGGTTTCAGACTTCCGCGATTGAGAATAAGGAGATTAGGAGGGAAAGGAAAGGAGCCCATAGAAAAAAGTAGTGTCTGCCTTAACAATGTCTTGTGTCTCCTTCAGAATAAATGAGATTGAGTGGGAAACTAAAGGAGCCCAGAGAAGTGGTGTCTGTCTTAAGAATGATACCTTGTGTCACCTCTATGGCTGATTGAGCAACAGGCGGGAGGAGGCAATCCTGTGTAATGGGGGGAGGGGGTAAATAAATTCTCCATTTTCCTTAAAAATAGACTCTCATTCAAAGAAGGCAAGTCTACACACAAAGAATATAATTTTCCCCCTTTCCCCCCTTTTCCCAGTCCTAAATTACTGGTTTTAGTATTACTATAACCAGCCTGAAAAAAAACATTTTCTGACACCAAATGCACTAAGACTCTGAACTATCTAGTCCGTGAGCTGCTTTTTACTGACGATGCTACCCTTGTCGCCCATTCAGAAGCAGCTCTGCAGCGCCTAACATCCTGCTTTGAAACAGCTGCAAAGCAGTTTGGGCTAGAAGTGAGCCTGAAGAAAACGAAAGTCCTCTACCAGCCCACACCACAGGAAGAACACCATCATCCCCACATCAGCATAGGCAAATCTGTGCTTAAGTCCGTTCAGCAGTTCACCTACCTGGGAAGCATCATCTCTTCAGATGCCAAGATTGACAAAGAGATAGATCACAGATAAGCAAAGGCATATAGTGCATTTGGAAGGCTTCACAAAAGAGTCTGGAGCAACCAGCACCTGAGGCAAAGCACCAAAATTAGTGTGTACAGAGCTATCGTATTGTCTATTCTCCTATATGGATCTGAAACATGGGTCACCTATCGCCAACACCTACGACTCCTCAAACGCTTTCATCAGCGCTGTCTTCGCACAATCCTAAATATACACTGGACCAACTATGTGACTAATGTTGCTGTCCTTGAGCAAGCAGGGATCACCAGCATTGAGGCCATGCTATTGAGAACACAGCTGCGCTGGGCAGGGCACCTCTCTCGGATGGAGGACCACCGCCTCCCAAAGATACTACTCTATGGTGAACTCGGCACAGGTCAGCGCAAGAGAGGTGCCCCAAAAAAGAGATATAAGGACTCCCTGAAACAACATCTCAGGTTCGGCCAGATTGATCACCAACAATGGTCCACCCTGGCCTCACATCGGGAGGCATGGAGAGGCACTATCCACAATGCTGCGGCCTCTTTTGAGAAGACATGCCGAATGGGTCTCGAAGAGAAACGACAACGCAGAAAGAACTGCAACTTGGAAACAACATTACCCAAGGAGACTTTTTGCTGTGCTTTCTGCAACCGAACTTGCCTATCTCAGATTGGCCTTTTTAGTCATCAACGCGCTTGTAAAAAGCGGGGTATGAGTCCTTCCTAAGAATCTTCATTCGCAAAGTAATGCCAAGAGAGAGAGCCAGCCTGAAAAAAAAAGTTTTCTGATACCAAATGTAATATTTTTTTAAAAAAATTCCTAACATTGCTCCATGCAACTATTACAAGATGTCTTGTGCTGTTTTTAGGGCATTTAGGTGGCCAACTTGGAAATGCCCACAATTTTGTGAAAGTTATCCCTGTCCATTTTTCTTTAGCAATCACTTAACAAATCACTGCCCCATCTTTGTTCTTCTGATTTGTTCCTGAAGCTATATTTTTGTTTCTTTACAAAATAAAAGTTTCCAAAATGTAGAACCTCTCCTTTGTATTGAGCCAATATATTCTCACTGAATTCACAAAAGACGTTCTGAAATCAGAACATCTGTCATTCCATTTGGTGCCTAAGTATTACAGCTGTGGTGTCTTCATAGTTTCTTAATTTATTTAAAAGTTTGAATTTGCAGCCAGATAGGAAATTACTTAGAAAAGCAAATGCCTTTCACATTAGTTATTCAGGGCAAGTAGGAAGAACAGAAGAACATATCACTTTGTATTAGATAGATCATGTGGGAGACCAATTGCTCAAGTATGGAGTCTAATAATAGCAAGTCTTTTAGTTACTTCTAGGGTATCATTATTAAAATGTCAACAATTTTAATCATGGTTGTCTTTAGCAAATACCATAAATATTAAATTACGTGATTAATATATCAGAGTTTATTACCTTATGTCAGATGGAGTGGGTGTGTAATAAATCAGTCCTTGGCATTGGAAATAGTTGAAAGTAAATGTCATTCCAAACCACTGTGGTTGTTCTGCTGAATGTATTCTTTAACTGAAATATGATCAGAGTTTCACCATAGTGCTGCATTGTGTTCTAATAAAAAGGTGTCTCACCTACAATTTGGCCATTGTGCTAATAATACAACCAAGTAGTGGACAGCTACATATTTCATCTCTGATTGCTAAGGCTGCATGTCAGCAAGGTACTCAATTCAAAGTGCTGAGCCCTAAACTAACCCAGCAGAACATTACAAGTTTTGTTAAGATACCTGTAGATAGAAAAGGCAAAAATATACTTGCAAATTGTTACAAAAATGTTTTGTGTGTGTATGTGTATCCACCTGTCCCCAACAAGCCTAAAGACTTCATCACACAAGAGAATGAACCCACTTTAAATCTAGTTTTGCCTCCTGAAGAATTCTTGGATTTGTAGTTTAGGGAGGAGCCTTTAACAGCCTCACTAAACTACAAACCCAAGAATTCTGCAGGAAGCAGAAACCAGATGTAAAGTGGATTCATTCTCTAGTGTGATGAAGTCTTTAGGCTTGTTGGGGACAGGTGGATACACATACACACACAAAACATTTTTGCAACAATTTGCAAGTATATTTTGATAGCTCAAAGCAAACAGGATGGGAGGTAATTTGGGGTTGCTTGTTTCCTTGACATTTTGACCTGCAGATTTTAGTCCAGATTTTTTTCAGTGTGTAAATCACTTTCCTAACATTGCAGACACCCATCTCACTACTTTAAATTCTGCCATCTTGGGTCCCACATTGGAAGAAAAGAAGTATATACATACAAAAATAAATCCATAAAGGAATAAAGTCAAATCAAAGATTTGCCTGGTGCCCTATTTCCTAAAGTTGTCAACTAGATGCCTACAGAAAGTCTGAAAGTGGTAGCAGAATGCAAGGACCTCATCTGTTGTCATTCCACAGCCACTGGTATGCACAAGCATAGTCCTTCTTATTTGACTTCCTGGGAAATAAACTATTCCACAGTGAAAGTGATTACACTCCTCCAAGGACTGGAAAATTGTCCATAGACACCACCAAGGTCATGTGGCTGGCATGACTGCATGGAGCACTGTTACCTTCCTGCCGGAGTGGTACCTATTGATCTACTCACATTTGCATGTTTTTGAACTGCTAGATTGGCAAAAGCTGGGACTAACAACAGAAGCTCACCCCACTCCCTGAGTTCAAACCTGCAACCTTTCAGTAAGCAAGTTCATCAGCTCAGTGGTTTAACCCACTGTGCCACCGGGGTCTCAAAAAAGCATTCAAAGTATCTGTAATAAGACTAAAGATTGGTGTATTATACCAAATAATTGTGTGCAACAAGCAAATGTTATTTGTGAGATAGCCATAGGAAAACTGGAGTTTATTGCAATTCATCCACACACCAGCAGGGAGGAGGACAGACAGTACACAATGGTCCAAAAACTGTCCCCAAACCCTACGAAGAACCGTTACTGACACAATATACTGACCTACTTCCTATTTCTAAATGGAAGTATCTCACAGAATGAAAATAAAAGAGTATGAAACATAAGTCACATTGGAGCTGGACTGCAAGTCCCATTAGCCTTAGCCATTATTTCCAATGGTGACCCAGAAAAGCATCTATATTAAAACAATATCTGTTCTAGGTGTTTCTCAATTTTTGACACAGATAGTCCTGAAGTAATGTTGGGCCATTGTGGTGATCACCTTTTTCTAATTAATTGAATAGGTGCCTGCAGCAATCAGAATGGCAACTGCCTGGTTGTACAAAAACCACAGGGTTGTCTTTTGTCTGTAACATCCAAGCAGTGGTCTTTTCCTGTTTAAAGAAGACTACTTTCTGCTCTATAAAAGCTATCCTGGGATAAGCTCTTTACTAGGCCAAGGCCCCTTCCACACTGCCCCTATATCCCAGGATCAGATCCCAGATTATCTGGCAGTGGAGACTCGTATAATGCAGTTTAAAGCAGATAACCTGGGATCAGATTCAAGGATATAGAGAAGTGTAGAAGGGGCCTAAGTTCACAATTCCTCCCACCCTTGAAATTTGATAGTACTGATTTTTTTTGAGGATATTAAGGATGGAAGTGGGTAGAAACAGGTTATTGTTCTGTTCTCTTCCAGGATCCTTCATAATGCAAATATCAAGAACCAAAAGTGCTAGACAGAAGGTTCTCAAAAAAGTTTCATTTTATAATCTCCATACCATTCAACATTTGATGAAAACTGGGATATGTGTGGCCACTGGCCAAGCAATATCAGAGTGTGCGTAGGATGGCAAAGATTACTAATGAGGAGAAACAGATGAACTACGAAAGGCTGCAGGAAATTGCTCTTTTTTGCCTCAGCCTACTTAGAAGGGCAATATAGCCCTCTCTTGTCCTCTCGTTCATGCTGAGCTGAATTGAAATTGCTTTTGTACTTTAAACACAGTTTACAGAAATCAAAGTGAACTGTGAACCAAGAGGGAAAGTGGGAAGAAGGAATTTTAAGAGCAGCTGGAAAAGTGAGACAACAGATGATTAAGCAGGACTGCAGATTAGGGGCAGTTCATACAGTCATGGAATCATAAAGTTGGAAGAGATCCCAAGGGTCATCACTCTAACCCAGTGGTTCTCAACCTGTGGTTCCCCAGATGTTTTGGTCTTCAACCCTCAGAAATCCTTGTAAACTGGCTGGGATTTCTGGGAGTTGTAGGCCAAAACACCTGGGGACACACAGGTTGAGAACCCCTGGTCTAACCCTTTGCCATTCAGGAATACATAATTAAAGCACTCTTGATAGATGGCCATCCAGCCTATTTAAAAACCTCTAGAGAAGGATACACCACCATACTTCAAGGTAGTCGCATGTTCCACTGTTGAACAGTTCTTCTTACCCATAAACATTGGTGTGTATGATTCCCTCTACTAGAATTCTGATGTTCTGGAGAAGGAGGGAATAAATTGTGGGTGAAGAGCATGTTGATAACCACAATAAAGAACATCAGAAAGAGAATAAAATAGAACCTGAATGGTAAAGGAAAATGAGAATGATAAGAAGGAGCTGGATTTATGAGGTGAAGGGGAAATAGAAAATAAGGGTGGCACCTTTCTAATTGAAATCAGTCCTTTCAAAGCCTTACTATTGCCCCGCTGAAGAGTTATTCTCTCCCTTTTTATCCTTTAATCTGGAATGATAGGGGGGAGAGAGAAAGAGAAATGGAGAGATAGTACAGTGTTCCCTTGCTACTTTGCGGTTCACTTATTGCGGACTCGCTGTTTCGCAGATTTAAAAAATAATGTAAAATATATATAATGGTATTTTCACTGTTTTGTGGGGTTTTGCCGCTCTCCAAGGCGCTTTCCCTCCTCAACCCTCCCTCCCTCCCTCCAGCCTTGAAGGGCCTTTCCTTCCTTTCCTTTCCTTTCCTTAACTTTATTTTAAGCTTATAAAGACTTAAAATAGTGTATAACTACTAAAATAATGTATAAATATTAAAATAAATAGAGTATCCCTACATCGCGGTTTTTCACTTATTGCGGAAGGTCCTGGAACCTAACCCCAGCAATAAGTGAGGGAACACTGTATTAACTAAAAATGGGCCTCCAGCCCTTCCTTCCATGAATCAAATGCTGAAACAAACCAGACTGAAATTGAAAATGTATGATTCATCTCCCCCTCCCCAAATTAACAGATGAATGATAACACAATTTAGTTGTAATTTTTTACTAATGAAATAGATTTAAAAATATTTTTGGAGGCAGTTTTACCATCTGTTATACTGTTTAATTTTTAAAATGGGGGATCAGATTAAGCAAGTCTAACTGATTTTCTACTAGTGTCATATAAATAGTACTTAGATCTAAAATGTTAACAAGCACATTTGTGTCCTAAATTATTTAACTAAGTCTAATGGCTCCAGATTGCATTTTTTGCTAGGCTCCTCTCCGAACGTCACTATTTATCATACATGGACTGTCTGCCTTTTTTATACTCAGAAGCACAGCATGAAAAAACTTCATTTCACATTGAAGCATCACTATGTGAAACAGAAAGATGAAATGAGTCACAGAAGGACGGTTTGTGTTATACTCTGGTAAACAGTTGGCCACAAGAATGGTAGTATTGTATGCTGTGATTGATATGTCAATTGTGAGTCCTAAGATATGAATGATCTGAAAGCAGGAGTTTCATTTATGTTGGACTGTATGCATGTGAAAGATTACAGGTAACATAGTGAATCCTGCTGAGAGGGTATAGCATAAGTCAAATCTAAGGAGTTTATATAGCAACGCAATAGGTTCTCAAAAATTAGACCAAACAATAGTGCTATTGATTGATAAGCCATTGAGGCACTGCTAGCAGATTCATATGTAAATAAATAGAAAACATAGTTGAGCTTCATTATAAAGATAATTTCTCTAAACAAAATCTAGTTCCCAACTTTCATCACAATCTGTGATGGCAGAGAAACAGAACCCTGAACAGATGGAACAGTGCAGATAAGAGCAGAATTGATGGAGTACATGTTATTTAGATGTTTCAAGGTATACATTAATTAACTACATCAACATTTTGAATGGTTATGAAACACTGAAATATTTTTTAAAGGTGTCATCTATAATAATAATAATAATAATAATAATAATAAGGAATGTATGTATGTCTGTGTGTCAGAGTAACTGCTTCATAACCCTTGAAACTAGGGATGCATACTATGGGCATCCTCTGGGATTGTTTTGTTCTTAACATATATTATTTATTAATGGTAAATTTATTTGTATGTTTGAAAGATGCTTTAGTCACTAGGTGGCACACTATCCAAATCAAGGAATAGTTAGTAAACAATACCATCTGAAGCCAGAGGAACTAGTCCACTTTATAGTTATTGTTCTCTTTCACCTTTGAAATGAGAAGACCTTTCTTTCAGGCAGTTCTAAAGTCTATTATGGCATTGTAGTACCAATGAGGACCATGTTTCACAGGCATACCATAGAGTAAGAAGAATAGCTTTGTAAAGAAGCATCTTGATATTCTTTACAATAGCTTTGCAAAAAAAAGCATCTTGATATTCCTAATCCTCAAACCAGCATTCATGATTTTTTGCCATCAGCTTCGCTGGACTGATCCACATTGTTCGAATGCCCAATTCCCATCTCCCAAAGTGGTTATTATATTCTCAGCTCAAGAACAGAAAATAGAATGTCATTGGACAACAAATATATTTAACAACGAGCTCAAAGCTATCCTTTAAAATGTGAGTATAAACACCAAAAACTGGGAAATCTGACCCCCAAGCATTCTAACTGGAGGTAGGCACAAATAGAGGGTGAAAGGGAGAAATGTGCCAAGCGAAAGGTGTGTGAAGCAAAGCCTTGTCATGACTACCTTCTACCTGGAAACCTATGTCTTCATTGTGACAGACCATGTAGATCCAGAATAAGTCTCTACAGTCATTTACGGACCCACCACCAAGACAATCATACACAGCCACAAATGATCACCTATAAAACCAATGACTTCATCAGACAGGGAAAGTGCATGTCAAGTTTTGACAGTGATTTAACTTTTCTTGACAGCTTTTGTGTTTATTTAAGCATTGTTTCAACTCAGGTCAAAAAGTATTTTTGCTTGTAAACTTTTTTAAAAACGTATATTTAAGCCTAGAAAACTATAATTTTTCTGTATTTTTTCAACAAGGTCATATCAACCTTTATGTTTTCCCTGTTGACAGAGGTAGAATAAACAGTGGCATTGGTTGCTATTTTTAACAAACTTCATACTTCTAACAACAAAAGCATGCTTTAAAGCTCTGAAAAGGTGATTTTAACAAAATGAAAGTTCCAACAAAAATTGCTAATATTGTCATATTTGGTGTCATAAAATATTTTAAAGACAGCAAATCCTTTCTGCATCAATGATGGATGAAATCCTGCTAAATAGTGAACATGTATGTGTGTATATAACATGCACAGGTGAAGATTATCCTCTAAAACTGGGGGCCTTCGACACAGCCCTATATCCCAAAATATCAAGGCAGAAAATCCCACAATATCTGCTTTGATCTGGGTTATCTGAGTCCACACTCAGATAATGTGGGATTTTCTCCCTTGATATACTGGGATACAGGGCTTGTGTGGAAGGGCCCTAGGAGACCTGTGGACTTCCAGATGTTGTTAGAGTATAATTGAGCATTGCCCATGCTTGCTGGAATTAATGGAACACTATTCTAACAATCCCTGGAGACCTCTGCTTCCTCCTCAGTGAATCAACTTCATAGGTATTTGGTTTGATTTGTTAAAAATTCTCCTTTAGTTCTTAAAACAGCTTCATCATGGATATCAGCATGGGTCTATTGATCTACATGGAGCTTAAAATGCAGTTTAGTCCCAGACCAAACCTTCTCAAGGCACACAAAAATTGCAATCTCAGGTCAAGAGATAATTACCTCTAGGAGTTATCTCTTGTTATTTGCCAAGGAGTCCAATTAAACTTATGGTGATGCCTCAATATGTTCTAAGGTCTTATATACCAGAAGGAGATAGCTGTGTATATGTAGTGGGAGTTCTTTCTTTACAAGAGCATTTCCACTGTTCACATTGGCATCATGCATGAAATCCTGTATTCACTGAACAGGGCTGTAGGACAAGTTCTGATTTCAGCAATGGCTGTGCATGGAGGTGGGTGAAATGAAGAGAATTAGTGAAATGAAGGGACTGTAGCCAAATAAAAATAGTGAAAGGAATACAAAAAGATGGATGGGCCAGATATGATTACAGATGATAATCACTCAAAGGAGAGGCTCTGTTCCACATTATACATGTAACAAATGCTACCAAAAAGAGACTAAATTTCTTTCTAATATGGAACCACTTGACTACCTATCCCATATTTTTGATAGGAAGTGAGGCTATGTTTCCCAAGAGGAGAAAATATGGCTCAAAATGATCCTAATGGGCTCATTGAAAAGAACTGAATGTTGTGAAATATGTAACAGAAAAAATATGGGTGAATACTCCACATGTTGGGTGAAAAGATGCATATCAAGAATCCATTGATTCTAATACAGCAGTTGGAACACATTTCAGTGGTACAGTTTCAGTAATGGACTGAATTATACACAGAGAGTTGCTTCATCTATTGAACCATCTACTCAGGAAACTTACAGGAACACTAGACTAGGCCAGTTCCTGACATTGCTGCTTAACTAATAATTAAATTTATCTGGATAGAAAGGGATGCTTTGCCAACATTCTCTGCTCAACAGTGTTCCTAATGTAATGAGCTGTATACAAGCAGAGCCCGATGCCCATGCCGAGCTGAGAAGAAATGCTATTTATTTGAAAATAATGAATAAGATGGACATTTCTCATGTTTCTTTCCAGCTCCAATTCTACAACTGCACAATATTCCCTAAGTTCACACAGTGAGAAATGTTTCTTGCCGAGATTCAGCTGTGAAGCATTTAAAAACAAAATAATGTTGAATAAAATGGGCATTTTCTGAACCACCTGCTGCCAGCTGTGGCCACCTTGCTAAAAGCTCTCACCAGAAATAAGAACCTGATTTGATGGAGACTCATTCTGAAAAGTTTTGACATTCTTCTTCTTTACAAGTTTAGGATAACCAAGATATGAACTTTTTTTATCGAGTCCTATTTACATTTTCTAACTTTGATTAAAAGCTTAGAATCCTTTGAATCATTGTTCCCACGACATAAAATTAGATTAATATACAGTATTTAAATACATGGGAAAAGTTGAACCAAAGTCTTCAATCAGCTTATGCTGAGAATACTTTTGACTTAATGTTTAAATGGCTGAATTCTTTTATTATTATCTCAACCCATCCCCAAGTCTTAATCTCCACTGTTTCATTCCTCTATAATAGTCACTATAATAGTCACATTATAGATTATGTCCTCTTTTCAAGCAATCTAGCTGCTGAAAGGATAAAATGGGCTTTTAAAGCTATTTTAATTAAAATAGTTAATTTTCATTTGGGCATGGCATATAGTTCTATTGTCTTCTTCCATAGACATCCATTCAGAAATGTGCTAGAGAAAGGTATATGCCTTTTTGTCTTTTACATTGAATAAGCAAATCATTGGGCAGGGCACACATCTAAGAAACAAGCTGTTTGGTTGTGTATAAAGAGGTTCTTGGTGCAATATCAAATGCCATATGTAAGAACTCACCCATTCTGAGCAGGCCAAAGCTTGTGTTGCAGTTTGGCTCCCTGGTTAGAATAGCTGGCATCCATCTTAGGAGGGAGTTCCACAGGGCAGCCATTAGAGGAAGGTAATTGCCAGAGACAGGGGGAGTGGCTTTAGAGCTCCTCTGCTAGATACAGTGTCTCCCAGGAGATTGGCTGAGAGCCATAGGGGAAGAGCTGAGCTGACTAGGAGGGAGAATTCCTGTCAGAAAAGTTTAGTCTTGAGCTAGGTTTTGGACAAGTAACATCCAAGCCTCAGCTGTTGGTCTGAATCAGTCTGTTCTATAGTGAAACACCTAGGGATTAGTCTGAACTAAGGGGTCAGGGAAGCTGACAGTGCTTAGGGTCAGAAGAGAATCAGGGTGCCACTTAGAGTTTAGAGCCAGTAGGGCTGACTTGGGATAGTCAGTCAGGACACCTTATAGTCTCTGGATATAGAGAGTAAGGTGGGCCCTGAGACTGGGAGCTAGCACGAGTCTGTTAGCTCATTCAGACAAGACTCAGTGAACTTTTAGGGGATAGAAGTTCCATGTTGTTAACATCTAGTCACCACTAGTTTCAGTATTAGTGTGACAGAGCTTTTCCAGTCAAGTTCTAGCACTGACTGGGATTGCCTTTAAGATCTAAGAAGAAAAACCTCTATAGAAATCAATACGCTCCAGCAAATTTGATATCCAGAAAACCATCACGCTGTTGAACCATCTTTTTGTAACCATACGCTCTTGTTGCCTCAATAGAAGAACCATTAAGATATGTGCCTTGTTTGTTTTAAAACCTGTTAAAGTTAATAAACTCTTTCTTGTTAACTTTTAAAAAACCTCCATCATATTTTTTCTCAGTTTCCCCTCAGTGGGTAGTTTTCAAAGGAGCCTAACTGGAAATCTTATTTAATTTTAAAATCCTAATAGGAATATTAGGTTGGTGGTAGCGAGTTTTAAGAATTGGGTGAACCAAGTCGTCGCACCATACAAGTGGCTTTTCCACCCCTGTCATCTTTGTAACATCTCATTCCTGCTATTTCCAATCAGGGATTGCAGGGAGGAAGACTACTCTCTTCTCATTCCACTGACAAAAACCATTTTATTCATACCAGTATACATACATGGTAGAGCCTTTTCAGCCCCAGGGTGTACTCTCCACCTCAGGACTGTTTTTTGTGATTACAAACTTGCTATTTTCTAGCAAAAAATAAACAAAAACATAAAGACCTTTGGCTAAAAGTCCCCATGTGCAACAATCCAACTTTTAAATTTTGTATAGTGTGCCACTGCAATGCTTCACATAAAGAGATACCCACTTTTCAAAATCAGAAATGGATTTAGTGACACCTAGTGAAGTCCAGAAGGTTCCAGGAGCAGAAATTGGACCAAAAGAACATATAGCCATATAGCTCTTATATTTATACAGTGTATGTGATAATGCCTTCCGGAACTACAAACTAACTTCTATAGGTGAAGATAGCTATCACATGTTTGAGCACAAGATTTAAACATATGGTCTGTGAGTATTTATCAGTTATTTATTTATCTTGTGTCAGGAGCAAGTTGAGAAACTGGTTGTGTCAAAGATCATTTCAGGGGGAATAATACTCATTTGAGAGCCTGTAATGTACCGCTTCTGGTGTGAGAGAATTGGCCGTCTGCAAAGACATTGCCCAGGGGATGCCTGGATGTGTTTTTTTTATTTGCCTGCAGCTGAGTCAGTTTTTTCAGGGAGGGAATTAAAAGAATTAAAACAGATAGAGATAAACAAGGAGGATGTTCTCACATGCCTTACTAAACTAAATGTCAACAAATCACCAGGTCCAGACGGCATCCACCCCAGAGTTCTTAAGGAACTCAAGTGTGAAATTGCTGAACTTCTAGCTAAGATATATAACCTTTCTCTAAGATCAGGCACTGTACCCGAGGACTGGAGGGAGGCAAATGTAACACCGATCTTCAAGAAAGGATCCAGAGGTGATCCAGGAAATTATAAACCAGTCAGTTTAACCTCAGTTCCAGGCAAAGTGATGGAAACCATTATTAAAGAAAATATTACTAGGCACATAGAAGAACAGGCATTGCTGAAAGAAAATCAACATGGTTTCTGCAAATGCAAATCATGTCTTACTAACTTGTTAGAATTTACTTTTATGTTATCTGAATAGTTTAGAACAGTGCTTCTCAAATGATCTTCCAGACGTTTGAAATTTCAGCTCCAGGTATTCCTGGCCATTGTCCAAGCTGAATGTATCTTTTGGGAACAAAAACCTAGAACATCTGGAAGACCAGAGTTTTAGAAGCACTAGTCTAGAAATCTCAGAAAAAAGAGGAACAAAGAAAAATGAAGCAAAAATAAATACCTTATTTACTTTTGATAGTTATTGTCCTATCTTGTAGAACAGTGTTTTTCAACCTTTTTTGTGCCGCTGCACAATTTTTACATTTACAAAATCCTGGGGCACACCACCAACCAAAATGACACAAAAAGACACTCTAACACAGTAATACATATAGTTAATATGTTTTTAAATGTACAGTATTTATACACTCAGTGTGAAACCTGGGCCTGTTTCGATGAACACAACATAGATATCCTGGCAGGAATGGCAGAAAGACACACACAAAGGTCTTGCTCAGCCGCTGTCAGTCTCTCTCTGGTTTTTTTTTAACGCAGTCAAGCTAGAGAAGCTCATCTCACACATGAAAACGGGAGCAATGTCAAAATAGACCAACAGAAAATACTGGAAGGGTTTGGTGGGCATTAACCTTGAGTTTTGGAGTTGTCGTTCACCTGTATCCAGAGAGCACTGTGGACTCAAACAATGTTGAATCAGGACCAAACTTGGCATGAATACTCAATATGCCCAAATGTGAACACAGATGGAGTTTGGGGAAATAGACCTTGACATTTATAGTTTGGGATTTATAGTTAACACACAATCAAAGAGCATCCTGAACTCTTGCAACAATGGAATTGAACCATTTTGAACTCTCATTACCAACAGAAAGTACTGAAAGGGTTTGCTTGGGAATTGACCTTGAGTTTGGAAGTTGTAGTTCACCTACACCCAGAGAGCACTGTGGACTCAAACAATGTTATGTTATGTTGTTGTTTGTTTTCTATCCAGAATCACAATGTTGGAAGGAGGCTCACCACTTTAAGGTCCCTAAAACAGGCATGGGAAAACGTTGGCCCTCTGAGTGCTTTGGACTTCAACTCCCACCATTCCTAACAGCCTGAGGTCCTTTCCTACTTAAGTGGCTGAGGGGAAAAAGGAATGCTAGGAATGGTGGGAGTTGGAGTCCAAAACACCTGGAAGGTCCAAGTTTGCCCATGCCAGCTTTCGACAAAGACCTCTTCCGAGTGGAGAAGAAAAAGTGTTCGGCAGGAGGGGGAAGAAAGGGTATTGGAGGTTCCAATTTCCCACGGCACACCTGATGATTGCTCACGGCACACTAGTGTGCCGTGGCACACTGGTTGGGAAACACTTGTAGAAGACGACTGAACTGTGATAAGTATCATCTTAAGATATTATCAGAGGTATGTCAAGCAGTTTGGATCAGTCCAAACCTATATCAAATGTCTATTGTAAATCTTTACCTTATCAAAGGACTACAATACAGCTTTACTATGAATTCTCAGAATTATAGTCCTGTGGATTAACTTTTTGGTATGGGGAAAAGACATAAGATGACACATAGTCTGAAGATTGCAGAAGCAAAAACTGTCTAAAATTACCTTAACATGCACTTAGATGAATTGTAATTTTCTAATAGTCCAAATTAACCACTTCTAGTAAATTTCTATGACATTATAATCCTACGTGGGTATTCAGCACTCCACTGAGTTAAATGGGACTTACTCCAACGCCAGTAAGTATAGGCTTTCAACATAAAATTGAGGTCAAATTTCCTTTTACTGGTGAGTAATTCCTATTTAATGGAATGGTGCTTCCGTCTGAAGAGCTACTCAAACTATTGCACTGCAAAGTGTCAGAAATAGCAATGTTAGGTATCCTATTGAACAGTGATTAACCATATGATTAATATACCCAAATCATCTGTGACCAACTGAGAATTTTCTGGGTATGAAAATTCTTTCCATATCTCATTTCTTTACACTCCATGAAATTTCATTTAGCCTTTCTATAAAATTATACATTGTTCTGGTAAATATGGCTTTATGAGCATAAGAAGAGCACTGCTAGTGCCCAAAGGTCTACCATGTCCATCACCCTGTTTCCATGGTGACAAATCAGATGCTTACAGTGTTCTTTCCCTATTAGTCTCTTGCAACTGCAACAAGGATTATCCTTACATTGATCCAGCAGATTGTGCATAGTCATCAAATCTAGTAGTATTACATGTATTTCTCTGGCCTCTTTTTTACAGGCAATTCACCTGCTGGTCATATCTGCAACTTTGGGCAGGAAATTCCATGGACAGGGCAAATAAGTAGTTTCTTTTGTTCATTCTGAATTGATTTCTCTGCATTGTCACATATGATTTGGATGGAAGAAGATCTCATCTGTTTTTCTAAAGGCATAAACATCCTTTTCCTATTTTAAGATATTATTCTTAAAATGATCAGGGTGTTTGTTTTTCCTGCCTTGTCTCTGGTCATGTGATACAGCTGAACCTTCAGACATGAGCCATCTAAGCAAATGTTACATAACCATCCAAAGCTAATAAATATAATCATAATGGTTTGTATACAGAAAAGTGTGAATCCAAGAAAAAATTGACAAAAATTGATTTTCTGGTTCTTTCACTCTTATCCCTAGTATCTTCATCTCCATAAAAGTTATCTTCATGATCACGTCACTATCCTGCATATTGAGGTGGGCAACTCACAAGGAATGGGTGCTATTGCTTCATAAATTTCCTGGGATACTACTAATCAAAACCAAACAAGACATGATGAAACTCTGGTTTGCTTTTGTCTTAGGACTTCATGATACAAGGAAATTTCAGTGTCCTAGCACACTTTCACTCCAGTTGAGCCACAGAACCCCATGCCGCTCATCAGACAATGCAGGATCACTTCCAGCAGGCCTCTGTGGCTCAACCAGGGCGAAAGCATCCTACAATGCTGTGCCAGCAACAAGGGAGTCTCCCTGTGTTCCATTAGGAACAATGGGGCTAGTGTAGGGGGAAGCCACATGGCGATGCTTCCTCACGTGTGAAGGGGAAGTGTCGCTGCCGGAGAGGAAGGGCATGGAGGTTGGCAGATCAGAATGTGGGACTTCATCAATGTGATGAGGTCCTAAGCCTACTGAAAAGAGCAAGATTCTGTTTACTCCTCTTGTCTCTCACTCCTACACAGTTCAAAGCAAAAGTGGGAAAAGTGGGCGACAGAGAGAAACTGGGCAATTTTAAACCAGGTAAAAAAGTATCCAAAGACAATATTATTTAGCACTGTCCCTGCCAAATTGAAACAGTAGGATGGAATGAGACTGCACTATAACCCCCCCCCCCCTCCTTGCTTTCCTATGCAGCACACAACATGCTTTATAAATGGTTGCTGTCCTGTATTTGGGGGGGGGGGGTATTTCCAGCTTTTCAGGCCACTTTATGACCCTTTCTGTCTTGGGGTTTCTGTATTATTATTATTAATAATAAATTCAAACTTCTATCACCGCCACTCCCCGAGGGCTCGGAGCGGTTCACAAGCCTGACATAAAACAATTTACACACAAAACAATACGACAAACAACAAACAAACAGTACAGTCTTATAAGGGCATCATCTTGCCATCAAAAGAAGGAAGACTGGGAGGTCCTAAAGGGATCACCGGTGACCTATTGCCGGTGAGCAAGGTGGCCTGCATTCTACTCTGTGGCAGTCCAAGAAGGGCGCTCCGGTTTGCCAAGGGGGTGTCCTTATTGACATTGTGCCCAGAATGTGTCCATCGGGGCTCTAGCTGCCTATAGCGCAAGCTCCAAAAGGTTCTGGCCTGAAATGACCTCTGAGTCCTGAATTCAACTGGTCTGGACCTCCTCTCCTTTGGTAGAGTCACCCGTTGCCTGGTGACTTCATGGACTCAGCAATCTCGGTGAGGAGTCAACCTTGTCCGGGACCCCGTGGTAGGGTCGGAGGAGCGACTTCTGTTCCTAGGTTTCCGGCGCCGTTTCCGCTTCTTCCAGGGGCCTTGCAGCTTCCGCTGTGGGTCGCTTCCGGGTTTGGAGTCCTCCAGGGGCGGGGACTTCCGCTACGAACTGCATCTGGGTCTCCCTTCTTCCCCAGTTGGGGGCGTCTGGCTTGGCTGAGCATTTCCAAGGTCAGGCACCATGTTGGGCCACTCCAGCTCAACCTGGCTCCCTGTAGCACAGCAGTTCTCATTTGTGCCTGGAGAACAGGGGGTAGGACCCGGGGTTCCATTGGCATTGGGGCCTGCAGCTGCAGAGACAGATTCAGAAGAGGATTTGGAAGGGTGGGAAGGACAGTTTCCCATCAGCGGGCCTCCTTCGCCCACAGAAAGTTTGGCATGGGAAGAGCTGTGTTTTGGCCCTGACGTAGACATAGATAACCAGGTGCAAATGGAGGACAGCGATAGTGGGAGTTATGAGCACCCGGGGGGAAGAGGGTCACAGAAGCTTTTGAGTGAAAACATGGATGAAAGCGCCTGGGAAGATTCTAGGGAGGAGAGCTCTCATGTAGATAGTGACCCAGCTGCTGAGAGACAAGGTCGAACCTTTGATAGGAGAAGTAGCATTGAGTCTGGGAGAAGGGGATGGCACCGCAGCCTAGACAGGCCGAGGTCCGTCAGCAGAGATTGGAGACAACGGGGCCTAGAGCGTCGGGGACCTCGGCCGAACGATTACGTATAGCATCCGTGGGAACCAATCCCCAGTGCTTCGGCCACGTCTCTTCTGAGTAGACATGTTAGCGAAGTGGATCTACGGAGCTGAGCTGGCTCGTGGTCACCAAGTCTTGCCTTGCATTCACCTTGCCTTGTTCCTGTTTCCGCATTGCCTTGCGGAGCCTTGCTCAAGTCTTCCATTAGCCTTTGGATTGTTTTGCCAAGCTGTTTTGGACATTGTTGCTTCAAGCCTTTGATTGCATTTATCTCTTCTATGGACAATTTACCCTTTGGACTGTTTTTATATTCAATAAAGTAGTTAGCCTTCAGTCCGTCTCTGTGTGTGTGATTAAGGGGCCGGTCAAGTCCGTGCATCGTGACACTCCCCCACCCTCCCACGACACAGTGTCGGCGGGAGTCCCGGGGAGTGGCCAGAATGGCCGAAATGTCAAGCTCTGCCAGCGGCGAACCCCCCAGCAGCAGCAGGTCCCCAAGGTCCGTAGCCAGTCCATCCAGCAAAGGTGAGCGGGTGACTTGGGGCTCACGTAAGTCCTCCAGTCTTAGGGTCAGGTTTAGGTCAACAGCAGTTCCCCCGGGGGTCGTCTCTGATTTGTCCTTGGTGGAGGTCAGATCGTCTCTTGTTTCGGGGCCTCGGCTCTTCCATTCCATCTCTAGCTCCCCGGTGGGGAAATCCCACAACTGGTCCCAGTCAAGGTCTGGGCCGGCGGGGGCTTCACGCTGGGGATTGTCCATGTTGTCAAGTCTATGGCCCAGAGTTGGAACCTGCGGGGTGGGAATGTCCAATCTCCCCAGGAGGCCACCAAACTTGTCACCGAACTTGTCGAACAGGGCCATAAGCTTGTTATATTCTTCTATCAGCTCTGCAATCGCTTGGGGATCGGGCTAATCAGGGAAAGAGTCTTGTAGCTCTTGTACCTTTTGCTGCCTCGAGGGAGAGCTGCTTCTCTGATTCTCTGAGGTCTTGGCAGGCTGGGGTTCCGGGTCGACTGTAGGCCCCACCTTCGGGGGGGTCGATCTCGTAAGGCATCTCCTGCCGAACAACCTTAGGAAGCGCGCGGAGGCGGCCATCACTGGTCGAACAAACCACCGGTCTTGTTGTAATGGTTGTCCTTCCTCTCCGACACAGGCACCCGGCGGGGTTGCTATCTCGATAGGCCTCCGCGTCCTCCAGGGTAGTGTGTGATAAAGTGTGTGAGAACTTCACAGTACTATAACTTATTCTAACTGGAGTGGCCTCATCTGCAGCCTTTCTTGCCATCTTCACCTTTATCACCTTTAGGCACATGACAGTTCTATGCATGAGCATAGATGCCTTCATTGTCAACAGAGACACCTTAGCGTTTTTAAAAATATTTTAAACAGTGTTTTCCAGTGCATACTACAGAGCTCCAGAGTAGCAAACAGTACATTTGCCCCTTTTAAATTGTTCTTCTGCAATTGTGGGGCTTTGTAAGTATGTATTATCAAAGGCTTTCATGGCCAGAATCATTAGGCTGTTGTGTGTTTTCCGGGCTCTATGGCCATGTTTGTAAGTATGCATTGAAAATATTAATAAACATTAATGACTGACCATGCATACTTTGTGATAGCACAAAGAAAACAGCAGAAGATTGAAGGAGGTGGAAGGCAGCAATCAGCCCTTTACAACAGCATTCCTGACTGGACCTCTTAACATGCAGTTTACTTTTAACATGGCCCTTTTGGGCTGTGCCATTGCACCAGCAATTGCCAGCGAAAAAGAAGGTGTGCGGGGCAGCTTGTCATGTCCCGTCACATGGGGATTTGGGGAGGAAAGTGCAGATAGTTCCATCAGAGCTACCCAAACAACACTCCTCTTTATAATTGAGGACAAAGCACCTATTAGACCTTCACCTCCACTTTTGGAGGAAAGTATGTGGGGCCTGCCATGTATCGTAGGATGGTGTACAGCAAGCCCCATCCCATCCATGAAATAAAGCAGTGAAATGGCACATTTTTGCCCCATGTGGACAGGTACGTAGTCTTGTGGGTTCTCGCCACCTCTCCCTCAGTTTGGATATGGATGTCTTTCCTCCGCGTCAGAACTGGGGCAATAGCCGCATCCAAACTAGGTTTAAACATGACTGTTGTCCCAGTTCTGATGCAGAGGGAAGACATTAACAAAGCCAAATTTCAGAATTAATTCGGGAAATTCCAAAAAATTTCCAGAAAATTTTGGAAGTTATTCAGATTTGAAGCACCAGCACACTCTACATCCAGAACGGGTTTTGAACCAATTTTTGTGGATCAAACAGGCTTTGTGTCATCAATATCTCATGTTTAAGACCAAATCCAGTCTTTCCCTGATTTTACTTAAATCAGCTTGCTTAAAGCCTAGAATTCATTATCTGATATGTCTTGCACGGCTTTCCATTTTTGGTATATAACATATTCCAAGAGAAAATGATCACTCCCACCTAATGACCTTCTGCCACTTCTCCATTAGGGTCATTGTTGGAGGATGAAATAGTCTACAATAGGTTCTTGAACTGGAAAGCTAACAGGGGTTGCCTATGCTTTAGGTAGGACTTTAAGATTTTTCTGAGACTTGTATGTTTCTGAATGTACTCAGCCCTGTTTAACCCAGTTTGGATAGGGCTGTCGCCCCAGTTGTGACGTGGAGGGAAGACATCCACATCCAAACTGGGTTAAACACCCAGTTTGGATGGGGATGTCCTTCCCTCTGTGTCAGAACTGGGGTGACAGCTGTGTTTAACCCAGTTTGGGTGTGGCTATCACACCAGTGCTGACCCGGAGGGAAGGACATCTGCCTCCAAACTGGGTTAAACAGCCAATGTGTGGGACCTCAGCCTGCATTTCAGCCAGGGGGGCTTGGACAGACTCCGGGTGTGCCAATTGCTTTGGATCAAGATGGCGAAGACGAGTGGCCTGATGGGTATGAGGGGCATGATCCTGATGATGACAGTTTGCAGTGGGACTATGGTTGGCCTGAAGAATATCCTGAAGAGGAGATGGAGACAGATTCTGGGTCAGACTGTTCCTATGAATGTCCAGGTGGTTTCGGTTCTCAGGAACGAGTATCAACACCATTTGTCAAAGAATCTTTGGGAGAAGAGGAGATGCCCGGTTCCCAGGTTGATAACATGCCAGATGTTCCAGCTAATGAGCCGACTTTCAATAGACGGAGAAATATTTTGGTTTCGAGGCAAGATTGGAGACGGGGATCTGAAAGGAGCTGGATTCACAAGAGTTGGGTTTAATTATCTGTCCCGTGAGAAAGTTCTTTAGACTGGAGGCTACTTCACTAGAGAGTGGACGCGGATCTGTTCCTCTCGGTGCTGTTAACTGCGGAGCAGTTTGCCTGTCATTCCTAGCTGTGTTCCTGGAACTTTGTTTATGGTGTCCGGGCGTGAGACATTTCAAGCTATCGCTATTTTGGCCCACCGCTTTTGGATTTTATATTGAACTGAACTTTGCCCGTTTGGGCTGCTTTTTACCTTTGCCTTTATTCTTCTTTTATTATAAATAAAGAACTTGTTATTGAGCCCTGGTGTGTGTGTTTAGGGAGTCCAATATGGCCTGCATTGTGACACAATTAAAGGAAAGCACCTCGGGAGGGGTGGGAATCTAATGCCGATTCCTTTCCTAAAATGGCGGCGATTGCTTCAAAATAGCAAATTCACTTTCAGGTTGCTTACATCACCTCGAAACCGCTTCAAAGGTGAATTTAATCTGAATTCATTCCAATTTTATGAGCATTCCAACGAACCTACCCAGGCCTAGACACAATAGGAGGAAAAATGGGAGATGACTTAAGAAACCAGGATTGATGTCTAAAGAACTTTCAAGTGAGTTGAGTTGTAAAGAGAATGTGTACATGAAGTGGGAAAGGGGGAAATCACCAAGGAGAAATTCAAGTCATATGCTAAGTATGCTAACATAGACAGCATATGTTAGAATGTCAGAAAAGCTAAAATGTAGAACAAGCTAAGTCTCATGAGAAGGATATAGGAGTCTTAGTAGTCTGACTGAAGGTAGTAATGGCCCCACTCTATTTTTCTTTGGCTAGACCTCACCTGCATACTGTGTCCATTTTTGGGCATCTCAATTCATGAAGAGTATTGACAAGCTGGAATGTGTCCAGAGAAACACAATCAAAATGATAAAAGATTTGGAAACCATGCCCTATGAGGAGCAGCCTAGAAAGCTGGGAATGGTTTGCCTTGAGAAGGTTAAGAAGTGACATGATAGTATGTTATATTGCAGATGTTTAAACATGGCTATCATGTCACTTCTTAACATTCTCTTCTCCAGGCTGAACATAACCTAACCAGTGACATGATAGCCATGTTTAAGCATGTGAAAGTATGTCATATTGCAGATGGGAGCCCCCGGTAGTGCAGTGAGTTAAAGTGCTGAGCTGCTGAACTTGCTGACCAAAAGGTTGCAGGTTCGAATCCAGAGAGTGGTGTGAGCTCCTGCTGTTAGACCCAACTTCTGTCAACCTAGCAGTTTGAAAAAATGCAAATGTGAGTAGATCAATAGGTACTGCTCTGGTGGAAAAGTAACAGCACTCCATGCAGTCATGCCAGCCACGTGACCTTAGAGGTGTCTATGGACAATGCTGGCTCTTTAGAAATGGAGATGAGCACCAAGCCCCAGAGTCGAACACAACTGGACTTAATGTCAGGGGAAAAACTTTACATTTACCATATTGCTGATAGACCAAGCTTGTTTTCTGCTAGTCCAGAGACTAGGATGCAGAGGAAAAGGTATTCCACCTAAACAATTAGGAAGAATTTACTGATGGTAAATTCAGTCATGGAATATGCTGCCTCAGAGTGTGGTCATGTCTCCTTCTATCAAGCATTTTAAACAGAGGCTGGATGACTATCTGTTGGGAGTGCCTCGATTATGTATTCCTGTATGGCAGAGGGTTGGACGAGATGGCCCTTGTGGTTTTTTCCAACTTTGTGGACCTATGATTCTATGAATCTCTCATTTCAGTGTAATAAAAATAAGGTAACAAGGTATTCATGAGGGCCCAATTGGCAGCAAAGTACCATCCAAATCCCAAAGATAATCCCTAATGGGCAGTGTTAGAGTGTGAGAATCCAGATACTGCCAGAGGAAACAACCCACATTTTTCAGTTGTCACAATATCCTCACAATATCTCTGCATAACAAGTTGACTAAATGTATGGTGTCCTAGGCAAAGTTACCAAGACATAATCATATCTCTCCTGCTCAACCCAGTACCTTTACCTAAAAGACATTTGATCTCTGGACAACGTACAAAAGTTAACAGAACTCCAGACAAGAAAAGTGTCAGGGATCAGAAATAGTACTTCTGTATTCCTTTCCTCCAGCAAACCTCTCCATGTGTGAAATGCAGTCCATCACAATAATATTTTCAATAAAAATTCAAGAAAATGATAACAAGACCATGATATTTTAAATTGAATGAATTTTGAGATAGTTAAGAATTAGGCTCCCAGAGGAATGCTTTATGACACAAGCTATGAGCACTACTGTTTAATGTACACTCATGCTCCATCTGCTTCCTTTTCCATTATTTGAATCTCCTAACCAGTTTCTCATGCACACTTTTCAGCTCCATGCTGTGTTTTCTATTTATTGAATACATTTCTCACTTCAGCATTTTTCCACCTGAGCTGGCAGTTGTGGCTTTTATGGCTGTACACAGGCAGGTCTCCATAGATTATGAACTTCATATTTTTTCATTTTCCTCATGCTTCAGTTCTCTAGCTTAGTAGGCCCTAAAATGTGCAAATTGAGAGGTGTTTTGAAGTAACCATTGCTATTCTAGGCCATTGACTTGTCATCAATTAGATTAAAACATTGGTTTACAAAAATAATGTTCTCTCTTTACTTCATAAAAAATAAAACACTTGGAAAAGGAAACCCAGCTGTGCTAAGAGGTAAATTACTTTATGTGAGTAAGCAAACATTTTCTGGTCAAGGCTACAATGTATTATTCAGGCCCATTTTACTACATCAGTCTTAAGTTAGAGGATTGTTACACAGGTTAATAGTAAATTCGGAGAGGAACTAAATCCATTTATTATACAAACTATTCTACAGTAGCAGAATATCTTTATTAGGCCCAAAGAAATATCATCAAAGAGTATGCAAACTTCAGAGAATTCTTGCACAGAACTCTTCCATCAGATTAAAAAGGAGCAAACCCAGATTGCTTAATGGTTTTAGGAAAAAAGACAGGTCAAGCAAGCAGGACACATGTGGCCAAACAACATCAGAGGAGGGCCATAATGACACGTGTTATTAATGTGGGAGAATACACAAAGTCAAAAGAGGCTGCAGCAGTTTACTTTTGAATGAGACAACTAGAAAGGGGCAAGATTCCACCTCCATTTCCTTTTCCTCTAGCTGCGTTAACTGAGAAAGAACTCCCTTTTACTTTGAACTATTTGCAACAATTGAAGAAAGCAGTTCAATACAGAGGAGGAAAGAGGAAGAACCTCAAGAAGCACTTGAAAAGTAGGGTGACATATGATTAACTGGGACTTTTACTGCTAAACAGGGGCAGTTCAGTGGCATGGAAGATCTAATAGAAGTAAATTCAACATTTTATTGCTGTAGCTATTACTATTACTGTTGTTGCTATTCAGGGCTGATGGCAGCTTACCAAGCTGAAAACAGCTACAGATAAAGGTTCACATTGTGCAAAAGTTCAAAGTACAATTGAACTGCCAATAGGTGTAAAGTGTTAAAATATTATCATTAAACAGAAAACAAATATAGTCGATACAGCACTTTCTAAAAGGTCATTTCCCCTGGACCAATCAGCCTTCAAAGGCCTGCAGAAATAAATAAAGTAATTTCACATTACTAACAGTTTAAAACATCTAAGCAAGAAGTTCCAGAAGCTGGGAGCAAACATTGCAAAGGTCCTCCCCCCCTAACAGATAAACCTATGGCGGGTGCTCTCTCTTCTTCCCTTCTGTCTGCTTTCCTTTTAAAAATTTGCTTTAATTTTGCTTTATTTTTTAATTTATTTTTATTTATCAATCAAAATCTATAAGTATACATCCTTTCCCCCTTTTACAATATCTTCAACAGGATGCCATATTTTGCACAATTAAAAAGAAGAAAATCGAACACACCTTAAGCACATTTCTTATCAGTTTTGATTTTCCCCAATTACAACTTATACTACATATAACTCTACTACACATATTTTATCTACCTATCTACTTATACATGTTTATTTCATTACTATTATTATTATATCCTTGCCCCCTTCCCTTATTTTGTGCCACCTTCACCAAGACCAACTCGTCCTGTTTCACAAGTCCAAAATTTCATTGCTTCTGTTACTAGCTCGTTCCCTTTTCCCTCATAAAGACATACTCAATAAACTTTCCCCATATTTTCCAAAACATCTGTTTGTTTCCATATTTCCTTTTTAATTTTAATATTGCAAGTCAATTTGTCATTAATAGCTATTTTTCAAATTTCCCTGTACCATTCTTCTAATTGAATTACCTTTGCCCACCCATACCCCAAATAACAAGCCATACACAAATAAACACACCAACACAGTATTTTGGGTCAAATTAGGGCAACCATTTATTGTTACCTATTTATATTCCTAACACTAACTCAGGGGGTGTCAGGAATCATAACCAACTCTCAATTTTTGGGCGAACACCAAGACTGATCTGACCAACCACCAGATCCAGCCTCAACAGGGAAACGAGTAAGAGGCCAACTCACCCGAGCTTGAGAATAGCCTCTTACCATTCCAGGGCCATCAACTCATCTCACCCAACCAACACAACTTCAAGGTGAGGATTTAACTAACTGGCCCTCACCCCTAAAGGGGGTGCCTAAGTGAACACCAATTAGGGAATTTCCCTAACAACCAACTGCCTCACTATTCAAACTGTCCTACTTATAACAACCACCCCAGTAGCCCCTAAAAATTTAGGAGGTAGGCAAAAGCCCTCCCCGGCCTAAAAGCAGCAGTAAGAGGTAAAATTCCATACCTGGCCCCGTAAGGCAGCCTGATAAAATCAATGGGCGGGAGTGGTGGGATGGCAAGCAAGCACAGAATGGCTTTCTGGGGCGTGGCCTCGCTGAAGGCCCCACCCTCAAGCCCAGAAGGTTCCAAGGAACCTTGCTCTCGTCGTGGCAGGGGAGGGGCAAAGCCCTCTCATCCCAGCAAGCTGGGATGAAAGGTTGTTCTTTTTTCCAGCTTTTTTGCTACTAACAATTCTGCTGCTGTTAGCAAATTAGAAACCAATTCTTTCTCCTCTTGTGACGGAATTGTATTGTCATGTATGAGTAATAATGCTGATTTTGGTGTACTCTCTCTCTATTTTTATTATTGTTCTTATTTCTTTAAATATTCTTTCCGGATTTTTTTTGTATAATTTTACAGGACCACCACATATGAAAATAGGAGTCTATTTCCTGATAGCATCTCCAGCACTGATCTGAATATTTTTTATCTATCTGATTTAATCAAACCAGAGTTAGGTACCATCTCCAGACCATTTTGTAAGTTTTCCTTAATTCCTATAGACATATTTTTAGTAATTACATACTCCATATCCTTGCCCATTCTTGATTATTCACTTTTTCCTAAATCTAGAATCATAGAGTTGAAAGAGATTTCACGGGCCATCCAGTCCGACCTCATGCCAAGAAGCAGGAAAATTGTATTCAAAGCATCCCCAACAGATGGCCATCCAGCCTCTATTTAAAAGCCTCCAAAGGAGGAGACTACTTCCCATATTTCTCTCATGTGGTCTTGTTCCTGTTCATCCATTAATAATAGTTTATAGATATCACTTACTGTGCCTTTTAATATTACATTCTCTTATTTAACCTCCCTTCTGCCTTCCAATCTTTCATAGATGGGTCTGGAGAGGTTCCCAGCCTTCTGAAGTAGTTTTTGAGGATGCATGGATGGGACTGAAGTGGCTTGCCTCCCTCTCAGCTATGCTTGTGAATTCAATTATATCCATAGAATACAGCTGGGGAAAGTTACACTTTCTATGATTTCTTGTTGTGTGCATTCAAATCATTTCAGACTTATGTTGAGTCTAAAGTAAATCTATCACATAATTATCTTGGCCTGATCTGTTCAGAGGAGGTTTGCCATGGTCATCTTCTGTGGCTAAGAGTTTTTGACTTTTTCCAGGGTCATCCAGTGGATTTCCATGGGTGAGTAGGGATTCAAAACCCAGGTCTCATAAAGTCCAAGTCTACTTGTCAAACCACTATACCAAGCTGACTCTTCTTTCTACACTACAACAGCCAAGATCTTCCATTCATTGTGGTGTCATGCCCAGGTCAGATATCAAGGAGGCACAGTTGCTAAAAGGCCCAGTGGAGGAGATCAAGGAGAGCCCACAGACTAGCCCACAGCTGAAGCAAGCACTTCAGAAGCGGAAGGAATCATGTCTCAGCAAGCTTCAGAAGGGTTAAACACACCCACACCCATAGAGCAATGGTTACAAAGGATAGGGATTCCTTCCGTAGATTTCTTAGGCTGTCCAAAAATGCTAATTACTCAAGCATCTGATCCAGATCTGTAAATCTAATCAGCATGAGCACTCCCTTGCTGTGGACAATGTTGTTATTTGAGTTAAGACCAACCCCTATTTGTTTCTAGTACTTCTGACCCCAGACCTGACTGTGTTGGTATTCCAGCTTGACTTTGAAAGAATTCTGAGCTTGTGCTGCTGACCTGACTTGTGTATATTCTTGCTTGGCTTCCAAGGAGTCCTGAATTTAGCTGTTCTGACATTGGATTGTTGACTGGCTGAGCTTACTGGACTCTGTTGCTTGTTCGAATGAAGCTACTGATATTCAGACATGTTTACAACAACTGGAAGATTCTGGAAAATAAGGTCTAAAAGCTAATTTCCCCCAAGTACTGCATTTACCATTAAATGTCAACAATTTTCCTAATCACAGTATATTGAAGCAGTTCCTCTGAAATAACATTAGTACACTACAACTCTCGTATCCATAGGACCAGAAAATGCAGTTTCCCTTTGCCTTTATCCAATAAAATATATCTTCTCTAGAAATGTTCTATGTCCTCCAGGACATTATTTGGTATACTTCCCCAAGATGTTACCATAGTCACCCAGGATGACCTGAAAAATTACAAAAGATAATATCTCTTCATGAATTTTCCAGATCCTTCAGTGCAATTATTATCCAAGGTTTCCAGTTTCCACACTAAGTTTAGCAATGCGTCTCTCATGTGCCAGTTATAAAATGATGTCCCATTTACCTCTGGAACTCCCTCCCCGGGGAGATTCAAACAGTCCCTTCTCTGACATTCTTTTAAAAAACAGCTTAAAGACCTTCCTGTTCAAGCAAGCATTTGATGAAGGAATCTAACCTGAAATGACAAGGTTAACTTGCAGTGAGTTGTGCAAAAGGTGTGTTATTTTAATTGATAAGTCCCCAGAATAATAGTAATTGGTAAACAATTTTAGAATGTTTATTTGTCATTCTTATAGATGTTTTATTGCTATGTGTGTTTGTTGTTTGTACTGTTTTTAAAATGTTGTGAGCTGCTTTGAGTCCCATTCAAGGAGAAAAGTGAGATATAAATAAAGATGATTTATTATTATTGTTGTTATTATTATTACCACCTGACAACTTGTAGCAGCAAAAAGGAACAAATTAACGTTTACGAGATATACCTCTGGCCGAATCTTGTTGTATTCCCATTAAGTCAATGTGGAGTCAACAACAACAAAACTTTATTACGGTCACTGACCAGCACAAAGCGGGCACAAGTGCCCTGAGAAGGGAAGGACAACTCCCCAGAAAGCAGTTATTTAAAATTAGATTAGAAATCAGTATAAAAATATATTTCAAAAGACAGGATATTGTAACATGTATGGAACCGAAGGGGGAGGGGAGAGACTGATGAGAGAGGTCGAAAACACTGGTGGGGGAGGCACTAAAGGGGAAGGGAGGGGCACACTCCGAGTCTAGTAGCATTTCAGCAATGTGGAGTCAATACTTACATTAGGACTCAGTGGGTCTAGCATACAGACTGTAGACAGCAGGAGCTGCTCATGCCATTAGTCAGTGCAAGCTATTACTGAAGTCTTCAGAAATTATGCTCCATGTTTGTCCCCATTATGAAGCCCATATAGGGCTTCATACAAACAGATCAGTTTGTAACCACAGCTTAAAAATTACATAGAAAGTATTCAATAGCCACTACAGAACACTTTATAACACTATTATTCTGAGGTTTGTGATCTGGTGAGCCAGTTCAACATAGTAATTAGAGACTTGGGCCCAGACTCTAGAAAGCAGAGTTTGAATCAATGCTCAGCCATGAAAACCCAGTAAGTGACATTGGGGAATTAATGCTCTCTTAGCATTGGCAGAAGGCAGAGGTAAAGCTGAACAAATATTGCCTGATTCCTCCAGGATAGGTTCACCATAAATTGGGAATGACCTGGAAGCACACAGCAAGGTCCTAGAGTTCTCTGGCTGACCTATCTAGATGCCACTCCATAAACTACAAACCCAAAGATTCCATAGAGGGAACCATGGCAGTGAAAGTAAAATAGATAAGGAGATAAGTTTCAAAATCTTTTCTGTGAAAATTCTCTGGATTTCTTTTTTTCAATGCTCAAATCCAAAAGCAAAATACCTACGTCCAACTCCACTACTCTTTTCCAGCTGAATCCAAGGAAGCCCCTTGGATGCTGGACCAGTGCCTGACTGCTGTGTTGATCTGGATGAAGGCAAACAAGCTGAAGTTCAATCCCGACAAGACAGAGGTCCTCCAGGTCAGTCGTACTCCTGACCGGGGTATTGGGTGGCAGCCTGTGCTGGACGGAGTTGCACTCCCCCTGAAGGTGCAGATCCACAGGTTGGGGTTCTTCCTGGACTCAGCGCTGACGCTTGATGCACAGGTGTCAGTGGTGGCTGGGAGGGCCTTTGCACAATTAAAACCCATGCACCAGCTGCGACTATACCTCACGAAGCCTGACCTGACCATGGTGGTTCACGCCTTAGTTACCTCTATTGCAATGCACTCTACATGGGGCTTCCCTTGAAGATGGTCCGGATACTTCAATTGGTCCAACGCTCGACAGTCAGACTTCTAGCCGGGGCGAATTACAGGGAGCGGTCAACCCCCCTGTTTAAGGAATTCCATTGGCTGCCGTTCATTTTCCGGTTCCAATTCAAGGTGCAGGTGATCACCTATAAAGTTCTGAATGGTTTGGGACCCACCTACCTTTATGACTGCATCTCCTACCACAAACCACAAACCCTCTTGGATTTTCTGGAGAGGCTCTTCTTTCGCCCCTTCCTCTATCACAGGCTCGACTTGTGGGAACGAGGGAGAGGGCCGCCTCTACTTTGTCCCCCCGCTTTTGGAATTCGTTACCTAGGGAGATCAGGCAAGACCCTACCCTAGCTGCTTTCAAGAAAGATTTAAAAACTTGACTCTTCCAATGTGCCTTCAGAGAGTGACAACTCAACCCATCTGGTTGTTTCCATCTAACAGTTGCCCTCAAAATAAAGCACCTTCCTTCTCACCCATCCTGTATAAAGGCCAAATCCCACTGCTACTCCGTTTGGGCTACTTTCTTATGAATGCACTTTTATCTCTATCTCCCCCAGGTTTAACCTTTTAACATTTTACCTCATACATTTGGCCTGCCCTTTATGTTCAATTTTATTATGTTATTTTATATTATTTATTTTATTTGTTATTTCATATTTATCTGATGTATTTTTGTTATTCTGTATTTAATCATGTTGTATTATTTTGGGCTTGGCCTCATGTTAGCCGCTCCGAGTCCCCTTTGGGGAGATGGTGATGGGTTATAAATAAAGATTATTATTACTACTACTACTACTACTACTACTATAGTATGGAGATGTAACATTTTTAATATCATCTCTAAGGAAAACTTCCCGATTACCAGTATAATTTAGTATCCAAGTCCCACTTTCCAACTTGTACCCAACATTCTTGAGAAATGTTCTTTGCAAAGATATCTGTCTAGCCTATGTTGAACACCGACCTCCTAACTGAAAAAAAAAAATTAACCTGAATCTTAGCCTGAGCCATATTTCATCTTTAACTATGGATTCCTGCACTGGCAAGGAGCTAGACAAGATGGCCCTTGAGGTCCTTTACAGATCAATGATTTTACGATTCTTATGTCAGATTCTTGCCTCTGTACAGGAAGCTATTTATGTCGCTCTGAGAAACATATTTTGTGTATGCGTGTAGCATTAATTTCATGTTGCAAAAGTTGACTTCACCAGAGTGCAAAGCAAGTTCAGCATAGCAAGTTCAGCATACCAGTTTCCATTTGGAATTATAAACAGGGGAATTAGAGAATTAATTTGAGGAAATTAAGCTAAATAGAAGAGTTTAAAAAAGAAAGGCGGAATCCTTAGGCATGCTTACATTTATGAGGGAGACCATCAAGTTGAATCTGTGCAATTTATTTCTCAGAACTGTGCTGCAAAGCAATAAACAGATTCACATTTACCTTGGAGTACACCTCACTGAACATACTTAAAACTTATTTCTAAGTTGCTATGCGTGCTAGGCTATGCTATGTTATGCACACAGGTTTTCCTCCTCAATTGTCCTAGAAGCACTAGGCAATCCAATACATTGAAAAACACATCACCATAGGAAGGGCAGGCTTTTTTTTGCATATCTCAAAAAGTATCAAAGAAGTTTTATTCTTATTGTTTGCTGTCAGCATACTAAACAATTAAAAAGAACCTGTTTTTAAGTCACATTTTTAATGCAATCTCAAGACAGAATATTATTGGACGGGAGATTATAAATGACAGAGCTACTGCCTGGGTGCAAATGCTGCATTTATATTTCCTGCTGGCAGATGCATTTGCCAAGAAATGTCTAATGCAATAAAATTAGACAATTTAAACAGCATGGTGGATTTGCCCATTTTTGCTGTCAAGCATCAATACCAGCACTTAACCCCTGCATAAAAAGGCACACAGCTAAACTTACATACATATTTTGTTTGATAAAACTAGATTGGCCAAGCATAGATTGAACATATATGCCTCTGTGTGAAAGTGAGTGTGTGCATGAGAGAGAGAGAGAGAGAGAGAGAGAGAGAGAGAGAGAGAGAGAGAGAGAGAAACACACACATTATATGCACCTTAATACAAGCAATGATTTCAAAATGGTTTCTAGGAGTGGATGAATTGACAACATTATATCCTTTGCTTTCATCATTAAATAATATTATAGAAAGTTAAATAATTCACACAACATACAGTGTCATCCAAGTGCTGTCTAACCCTATCAAATACAGGTCAATGCCATCAGAGCTGCTATCTGAAATTTCCGCTACTGGAGCTGGGGACTGCTTTGGAACTACAGAAAGCCTAGAATTGCGACAGAATTACACTAGCATTGTGTAAATAATCAAACTGTGACCTGTGGGGTTAAAACCTATAATTGGAGTGATACTTCAAAGAGATGAGTACTTTGTCAGTGCTATTTTGTACAGCCAGATAGGAAGATGACTTCTTGGGATTTTTATTGGCCATCACTGCTCCTGCAAAAGTGATATTTTCAACAGCTGCTGGTGCATTTGTGTTCTGACAAATTAGAGGCTAAAGTGAGACATTAGAGCACATCAAAGGCTTCATGTAACGCGCAAACAACCAAGCACTCCAAGTGGATGTATTTTGCAGTGAATTAATAATGCAGATGTACACAAAACATGGTGTTTTTGAAGTACTGTATTGGCCATTTATATATATAAAAAAGCTTTATAACAGTCTTTCACCTTTTTATGGTTTTGCTTTTGCTCACAGAAGGGGTGGTATATTTTGTAGCATTATGGAAATATATTTTGGGCTTCCAGTTTTCATTTTGGCACTAGGAATCTCATCACTGCCATTGTTTATATTTGTTGTCACCACCACCACCACAACAGCAACAAGAAGTTCACATATATTCATTGTGAAAAATAATATATAGGCATATAGTGTTTCCTAGCGAAGTTTTGTTTATTTACATATGTAGGCACAGAACTTTTTGTTATGTATATAAAGGTAAAAAATCTTTTGAACCAGACTTTGTAATCAAACCTGCAATTCTCGGGAAACGTTTAGGAAATAAGTATAAATCGTATCGTCAAAGGCTTTCATGGCCGGATTTACTGAGTTGTAGGTTTTTCGGGCTGTATGGCCATGTTCTAGAAGCATTCTCTCCTGACGTTTCACCTGCATCTATGGCAGGCATCCTCAGAGGTTGTGAGGTCTCACAACCTCTGAGGATGCTTGCCAGAAATGCAGGTGAAACATCAGGAGAGAATGATTCTAGGACATAGCTATACAGCCCGAAAAACCTAGAACAACTAAGTATAAATTGTCTGAATTATATTAGTCAGGGAGCAATGCCAGGGAATACTAAGAAACACATGAGATTGCTATGTTTAGAGGACTATAATGCATTATGATTACTATTCCTTATTTTACAAATAATGTGTTGGTAGCACATTACTTATGCATAATTTGCTTTAAAAGCATTTTCTTATTCAAGCCTTGAAATAGAAACATATCTACAAATGACCAATACTTCCTTAAAATGAACCTTAAAATTATTTTAAGATCAGCAAACAAATTTTACTATTTATTTATTTGCTGATTTTATATACCATCTTTCTCAGCCCGAAGGCGACTCAAGGCAGTTTACAGTCGGCACATGTTTAAAGGGGCTGTTGTTCTATCCTCATTACAACCCAAAGTAACATGTTACAAGTAGATAAAACTAACTGCTGTCAATTCACAGGTGCCAAGTGCCAGCTTCATATGGGCCCATTCAGCCTACTCAAGGTCAAAAGCATGTCTGAACATTCATGTTTTCAGGTTGGAATGGAAGGATTGAAGGGTGAGGGCTAATCTAATCCATTTTGAGGGGTATTCCAGAGCCAGAGGGACCACCACAAAGAAAGCTCTCTCTCTCTCTCTCTCTCTCTCTCTCTCTCTCTCTCTCTCTCTCTCATCCCCACCAACCATGCTTAAGATGGTGGTAGGACCGAGAGGAGGGCCTCTCCATCGATCTCAGAGCACGCACTGGTTCATAGAAAGAGGTTGGAAAATACTGAACAGAAATTTTCATTCTCTCCTTGCATGTTGAGAACACTACAAGAACATTTCATGTGAGGAAGATGTACAGTAGTTAAAGATTTGCATCTGTTAAGTACTGAAGTCATGACATTTCATAAAATCAGATGGGATACAGAGTACTTCAGATCACTTACTTTACAGATCTCATCCATCTGAGAAAGTAGACCTATGGTGCATCTACACTATAGAACTAATGCTACTTAACACCACACTAACTGCCATGACTCAATGTTAAGGTATCATGGGAGCTGTAGAAGATCTTTAGTCTCATGAAACTGGGTGTACAGAGCATCTAAAGTGGTGTCAATGTGCATTATATTTTACAGTATATAATGTATGAAGCTACCACCATTGTTCTTTCAGTTAGCTTTTAAGGTGCCACAAAAACTTTTGTTTATTTTATAGATATTAGAACAAATGCATTACTTTTATTTCAGTAGAACCAGAGTTAGGAAAGTGGTAAGAATCTTCTTGTTGACTTACTCCACTATAATGCTCTGTTAATAGCCTCTTAAGACATCTTTTTGGAGCACTGCACAGGAGCAGAGAAGGACAGAAGAGAAAGCTGTTTATCATAGAAAGCTACCCTACTAGCCCCTGAGTAACTTGGGAGCTGGCAATGCAGCTACTTCTCTGGACAGAAACACTTTCTATACATTTTTCCACAGACTGAGATATAACCAATGGTACTTTCAACCATTTCACCTGTGTTGCTGTACCTCTTCCAATCCTTCCACTATCTATGTCATCCAGATAGATGGCCTTCTTGGGTGGACTTCTACAGAATGGGAAGATAATAGCACGTATAAAATAGTGTCTACTTTTTCCTTGCCTTGTGTTTCTTGAAGCATTCTCCTGTAGTTTAAAAGTAATCCTAAATTCTACCACATACCAAAATGCCTCAACTGTATATGTTTGGAACAGATGCATTCATACCATCCCAGAACAAATTAAGTTGTCAGTGTTAAATTTAGTTTTCATGATTAGTACTGTTATTCAAATTTGTTGTTGATTTTAATTTCTTCCATATAGGTAGTCTTTTACGGGGGCTGTCCTGATATATTCGTATGTATTGCTTTACTTTGTTTTATATCCCGCCCTCTCTCCCTTGTTGGGGGACTCAGAGTGGCTAGTGTATGGCAACAATTTGATGCCATTCCACATAAGCACATCACAAACAAAATACATATAAATAAATACATATAAATCTATACAACTAATCTAAATACAATAATATGAGATAAGAGATTATTAAAAACTGTTTATAATTAAAATAAAATTCACCTCCATCTCATTGCCGTATTCCACAACCATTGCACTTAACTCAGCTAAACTGCTGCCTTGCCCAAAGAGAAGTTTTCATTTGTTTTCTAAAGGATAACAGGGAGGGAGCCATTCTGGTGCCCTTTGGGAGGGAGTTCCAGAGCCAAGGAGCCACTGATGAAAAGGCCCTATCTCTCGTTCACACCAGCCACACCTGAGACAGGGGTGGGACTGAGAGTAGAGCCTCTCTAGCTGATTGTAGGGCTCAGACAGGCTCGTATCAGGAGATGCAGTCAGATAGATAAGTTGGGCCTGAACCATTCAGGGCTTTAAAGGTTAAAACCAGCACCTTGAATTGCGCCCAGAAGCACACTGGTATCCAGTGGAACTACCATAACAAAGAGATTGTTTGCTCCCTGTACAGCGCTCCAGTAAGCAGCCTGCCCACTGATCTTTGCACGAGCTAAAGCTTCTGAACAGTCTTCAGGGGCAGCCCTATATAAAGCACATTACAGTAATCCAGTCTGGATGTGACAAAGGCTCTGTATAGCCAGACATTCAAACAGGAGTTCCCCAGCACTATCTTCTGGGACCAGCCCTCCAGGAAGGACCAGAGCCACCGTTAAGCACTGTCCCCTAGTCCCATTCCAGTGAGCCAGCCCAGAAAGATACCATGGCTGATGGTATCAAAAGCCACTGAGGTGTCCAAGAGAACCAACAGGGACACACTCCCCCATCGAGCACACTAAGGAGGTCATCCACAAAGGCGACCAAAGCTGTTTCCATCCCATGGCCAGGCCTGAAGCCGGACTGGAACGGATCTAAATAATTTGTTTCTTCCATGAATCCCTGGAGCTGCAAGGCCATAGTCATTTAACACAGTCATTTGTATAATAATTATAATTATAATTTATTTATTACCCACCCTATCTCCCCGTAGGGACTCAGGACAGTTTACAACAAATATCGGCAAACATTCAATGCCATAAGGTACTAGACAAAAAACCAAAATAACCAGGCCCACCTAAATCCCACAAACCAAATTGGCATCTCCATTCACTTCTTGTTTAGCCTTCCAGAAACCCCAGTCAATAACACTGAATAATTTTTTTTACATGGCAAGAGTTGTTACAATCCTACAGAACACAGAGTATAAGTGTGAAATCTATTAACATGAAATAGTCTCCTGATACAAAGGGAAAGTCTAATGTATTAAATATTGTGTCCTTCATAAACAGCTACTGTAAAAAAAAACAGCAGACATTAAGAAATGACACTATGGCAGAAAAAACATGTAGAGGAGTTGATGCTAATTTTAGATAAAATTAGATAATTTTAGATTAAAATAGCAATGATATTATTTTTCCACAAAAATAAGTAATAATGTCATCAAAATAGATGTGAACATATTCTTATCACCAAATATTTGCTATTTGAGGCGTTCTCACTCTCTCCTCAATCTGTGTGTGTGTGCATGCGTACATACATGTGTGAATGAGAGAGATTAGTCTAAGGCTCTAATTTATCTCTTTTAAGGCAGGCCATAACATGACGCCTGAAGCAGCTTCATGCAGCAGATTCCAGAGTAGTGCCACTTTCCTCTCTCCAGTTATAACTCCTTTCTTCCTTTCTTTTTCTTTCTTTCTTTCCTTCCTCCCTCCCTCCCTCCTTCCCTCCTTTCTTTCTTTCTTTCTTTCTTCCTTTTTTTTCTTTTTTAAAAAAGCTCCAGTTCAGAAGCATTCAAACATTCTGTTTCAGATTTTTTAAAATCTATAGAACTGTTATGGTATCTCTTTCTCTATTTATACAAGGCAACATATTTTTTTCCAGAGTGTCTGAATTTAGGAATATGTACTAATTTAGTGATGCAATGATTTTTTTAAAAAACGTTTTGTAATCTGACTAAGCATATATGTATGATTTCTCTAACCTGTATTCTGGAGGAATAACCAGATCACAATATCCAACTAAGACAGTCAGTCTTATCTGGGTGTTTTGTTACAAAAACAGCAATAAATATGACGTGCTGTTGAATTATTTTAAAATCAAATCATATTTTTAATTTCTCTTCAATAAAATGTAAGCACTATGTCACCTAGAATTAATTGTAATAGCAGTCACTCTTAGAACACATACATATCCAGAACAACCAGGGGACAATCTATTTAGAATATGATACAGATAATATTGCCACTTTGAGTATTTTGAATTTACTCCCCCAATACATCATAATAACCACCCTCCCTCATTAATTTTCCTGAAATCTCCAGATGGGAAACAAAATATTAATTTTGTTCAGCCTTAGGCATTGTTGACAGTTAAGGTACTCACTAAATCACTGATCTTCTATGCATTAATATTAGATTTTCTCTATCAAAAAAGAAGGAAGACCCTTGGGTATAAGGTTCACTTTGTCATAAATGTAATGAATTGTTTTTCAACATGATTAATTTGTCAAAAATGGCAAGTATATATACTGGGCAGGCGAGATTCCTGAGCAAACTAACCTACCTTATAGTCATGGTAATACTCACGGAATTATGCAAATTAATTGAGTCTTTCAATGTTGCATAAAATGCTACTAGGAGTACAAGGCATGGAACATTAGGCTGTTCAGTTGCATTTTCAAAGCAGGCATCTGCACAAGAGAGGCCTCATGATGCAAGGTCCTTTAGATGCACAATCTATTTTCCTGAAAAGCTACAATCTCTATTTCCACCCTTTCAGAGTCAGGAAGGGCTGCTTTAAAAAAAATAAAAATAAAAGCAAGTGCCAAGCAAGCTGTGGTGATGTTTTATTTTTTTCTACCTTTATCTTCAAGAGGGAGGAGAAATTCAACCTTTTACATCTAAGGGGAACAGTATTAAAGCAGGAAAGTGTAAATTAAAGAGCAATCCTGTGCAATAGGATTTATTTCTGAATAGATATGCACAGGATCCTGCTGCTACATTGTTAGCCAATGCAAGCTTACTCAGAATGACCTACTGAGGTTTATGGGGTTTACTCCCATAGAAAGGGGGTACATAGGATTATACTGTCTTCATATTTACATTTTCCATTAGAGGAGAAAGCTTGGATCCAAAGGATAGAAAACCTACATGTGTTGCTTGATATGGCCCTGTGGCTAATGCAATAAACTATATACTACTATACTACATGTGTTCATACTGGAATAAGTCTCATTGAAATACGATTGTGCTAAAACTTCCCTCTGCCATGCTAACACATTTCTTGATTCCCTCCCATCTCTCTAACATGATTGCGCAACCCATGAAAAATCTTTTCAGGGGTATTCCACATAGCTTCTTTAACCAGATATCTATTGTGCTATGATGCAGCTACATGTGTGCCTTTACTAGTCAATTTCATGAGGCCAATATATAACATTAAAAAAGAAATCCATTATCATTTGTTATTACAAGTGCCACCATTTTTGGAACAATGTTCCTTTCTCACTTTTCTTTTTAAGCATCTCACAGACCATGAACACCACAATTTCTTAGTGTATCAGATCAATAACTGTGCAGTTTGATTTTATTTTTAATCAAATGTTATCTTCTAAATTTGTTATTTTAGCTTATGGTTAACAATTTGTTATTTTAGCTTATGGAAAACAATAATATGTTTAATAGTCACAATCATTACTATCATCCACAGCAGGTCAAGGTAACATCTCATGATGATATAAAATAAACATATTATATAATCAAATATATAAATGGGTTGCCTTTGAAGACTGTTTGGAAGCTTCAAATGATCCAACAGGCAGCAGCCAGAGTACTCACCGGAATGGCGTTCAGGGAGCACACAACCCCCCTGCTACGTCAGCTCCACTGGCTGTCAGTCTGCTACTGAGCACAACTCAAATGCTGGCTTTAGCCTATAAAGTCCTAAACGGTTCTGGCCCAGCTTACATGTCTAAACATATCTCTTCCTGTGAACTACCCCAGAGATTAAGATCATCTGGGGAGGCCCTGCTCTCAGTTCTGCCTCCTTTGCATTTGCCACTGTGGGGACAAGAGACAGGGCCTTCTCAGTGGTGGCCCCTCGGCTTTGCAACTCCCTCCCCAGTGACATTAGAACAGCCCCCTCCCTCTTGACTTTCAGAAAGAGAGTGAAAACGTGACTTTTGAATCAAGCCTTCAGAGAAAAATTGTAATGCGATAATAGATACAGAATATGTGCAATGATTACTGGATTACGCCCAAATTATGCTTGTGGATGGCATGATTTTAATAGTGAATATAATGTTTTTAACTTTTTAATGCATATTAATTCTTAATTTTTATTTTAATGTTTATTTTAATTATATGTTGTTTAAGGCATTGAATAATTGCCTATATGTAAAGCTACCTTGAGTCCCCTTTGGAGTTGAAAAAGACAGAGTATTAATAGAGTAAATAAATAAATAAAATTTTCATCAGGAGCTTTTCGCACAATTGGTAAAATGTTGGATTGAATCCCAATTTAGTAGAATAGACATTTCATGAGTAGTCTTGTTGCTTCCATTGGCTCCACCTATATTATAAAGTTAATTTTGCTCTGAGTAAATATCACAACTAAAATGAACCATCCATTATCTTTTTAGACTATATATATGAATTAACAAAAAATACACAGTGGAAATTTTTAAGGAACATGATACAGTTTGGTTTTTTAATTCAATTTCAAATGATTATTTTCTTTTTTTAAAAACCACACACATGCACACACAAATGTTCGTAGTGTCATGCTTTTTCAGAAACTTTTACAATCTAAAATATCTGCTTCATTCTGTGATATGAATACTAATAGAATAGCATGTTTCAGCTAACACCATTTTATAATAGTATAAATGTACTATCGCACAAAATGCTGTTGAATGCATTTGTAAATATTGTCACCAAAGGGATGATGTACCTGCATGCTACAAATTCCCATTATTTTGTTTTGTAAGGAATTGGAATAATTTTCAGGATTTAGCTTGAGTCACCAAAATCCTTGTGATCTAAAGGAAATGAAATCCAACACGTATCTATTGTGTTCCTAGATATCACTGGAAACACTCACAATAGAATGCATACTCCTCCCTGCTTGCACAGAAAAGCTATTAGCCGCAGTAGCATAGTAACTACTGTACATATGTGCAACAAGACAAGACTACAGCCCTGTGATTAAATTTATGTATGCTCCAACCCTGTTTTGGCTGCCTATGTCAGGATACCCATGGAGAACAGCAGGAGAACAGGGCAGCAAGTGGCCTCTACACCCACTAAAATACTATGGGGACTACTTCTCTCTTCATGTGTGACAAGAGCTTCTGGCACAAAGATAATTTGGATGGCATAACCCATATCCTTTGGGTATATAAGGGCACAATCCAGCTATGTACACTAAAGCTCTTTGTCATATTTTTCAGTGAGAATGGCAGTGTAATTTTAAGCATGTTTACTCAGAGAGTATTCTCTTTCTCCCCCAGTACTTCATTTATGTGCTAATCTTACATGGAACTCACTCAAGGTTATGGAATGATGGAAGCTGTAGTTTTAGAAAGTCTTGCCTTCTCTGACAAACTATACACCCCAGGATTTCATAATACAGTAGAGTCTTGCTTATCCAACATAAATGGGACGGCAGAACGTTGGATAAGTGAAAATATTGGATAATAAGGAGGGATTAAGGAAAAGCCTATGCTTTTACAAATTACCCACCAAAACATCATGTTTTACAACAAATCAACAGGAAAAAGCAGTTCAATACATTGTAACTTTATGTAGTAATTACTGTATTTACGAATTCAACACCAAAACAGATAAGGGTTCTTTCTTTCTCCTACCCTGGACATGATTCCACAGGTAAATATACACTCCACTTTCCTCACCTGTGTATCCGGGTGGGAGGCAGACTGTGTCGGATAATACAAAACGTTGGATAAGCAAAGGTTGGATAAATGAGAATCTACTGTGTTGATGATTGAAATGGTGCCAAACTGCATTAATTCTGCAGTGTAAATACACAGTATGGCCTCCCTTCTCAAACTCCCTGTTTATGTATTTATTAGGTGGTGGTCAGAGAAGGACTAGTTAAAGTCACCAAGCAAGGTGCTTAGCTTATCAGAGATTTGAATCTGTCTTCCTGGCAAGTGTGATCGATTTTCAATAGATCACAATTGCTTTTTTAGAAGTTCCCCTGTGTTTAGTAGCAGTTATTCCTAAGGAGAGGGATTAGGACTGCAGCCAGAATACTCAATATTTAGTTCAATTGACTTTATTTCAAAAAGGAACCTAAAACATTTAGGGACACAGGAAGTAACCTAATACTGTTTGGTATCTTTTGCCATTCGGCCCAGCATAGTCAACTCTCATGTGTAATGTTTTTTCCAGGATTACAGGCAGGATTGTTTCACTGCCCTGCTTGTTGCTTCCTGGTATTCCTCAATTATTTTACGTCCAAGCATAAACTGGATCAAGCCCTGCTATATTTTTATATCAGGCAAAATAACCTCATGAAAGAACTGGCTTTCCTCCATTGAAGAGGGCTAGACTACAAGGTCCTTGTGGACCCTTGCAACTATATGATTTTTTAATTTTAAATGTGTTCAGGGCAGTATGGTGGTTCCTCTTAATCTGACTTCCCTAACTGAAATGAAGAATAAAATTATGCCATTATCTATTCCATGTACAACAGCTGACTGGATTGGCCGCTGAACCGTTTTTCAGCACTTGACAATAAGACAGCATCTTCTACTGGCAACAGTTGTTCTATCTCCTACTTTCATGTGAATATAAAAGCATAACTTAAGAAGGAAGGGAGTAGTTATGAGTTGAAATCACAGGAAGAACTGAGGGAACATAAAATAAACTGGTTCCAATACAACCAACTTAAATCCAGATTTATGAAGGACAAAGAGGTAGGCTGGGAAGACAAATTAACAGAGGGAGGAAAAATAATATTAAACTCTGAAAGAAAAAGAGTTAGTAAACTTTATAAGTTGATATTAACAAAAAACATGAGAAAAAACCAATAAAGGACTACATGGAGAAGTGGAAGGACAATTTGGGATACAAAATCCCCCAGGAAAGATGGGAAAAAGCATGGAAGAACAACATAAAATTTACATGTGCATACTCGCTGAGAGAGAACCTACTTAAATTAGTGTACAGGTGGTACATAACTCCCGCCCAAATAGACAAAATATATAAAACAGGGGAAGACCGGTGCTGGAAATGTCAATTTAACAGAGGGACTTTCTTCCACCAATGGTGGACATGTCCAGAGGCTATGAAATTTTGGGGGAAAGGTGCATGCGTGGATAGAGGAAGTAACTCAAATGAAAGTTGGATTTAAACCTGAGGTGTTTCTGTTGAATATTCTAGATTCAGAAAGGATGGGAAAAGGAACGGAAAGGCTGCTTATCCATATCGTAACGGCTGCCAGGATTACCTGGGCAAAACATTGGAGAGACAAAGAAACTCCGGATATAGATGAAATTATTTTCAAACTCCTGGATACAGCGGAAATGGATAAGTTGACATTTCTAATGAAAAGAGGCTCCATAAAACTCTTTGAGGAGACATGGAAACCATTTATTTTGTACGTTAAAATGAAGAAAAAGGAAGAGTTAAAGGGTTTCTGGATTTAGGGTCTTAAATGTATAGAACTAACGAGGCTCAAATATGACAAGATGGCTCGATATCGGTGGGTGAAGTCAACCTGCGTGTTACATGTATTTTAATTGTCTTGGTTTTGTGTAGTAAGACCCTTTGTTCCCCCACCCCCACCCCCTTAACCCTTTGTATGCCCTCTTGGCGTCTGTCTTGACCTGTTATGTTGTGTATTTTAATTAATAAAAACTTTATTTTTTAAAAAAAGAATATAAAAGCATAACTGTGGACGATTTGGCCTTTTTCACATTTATGTTAATCAAAAGAATTCATTAGCATGTTTTCCTCTTGGAAGATACATATCCTTCCCTAGAAATTCTCCTTCAAAAGCTCACATTATATTAAGAATAAGCATTTGTACTTCTTTCAATATTCCATGGAAGATATGAGCTACCTTTCAGCAAAGCTTTATAGAAATATCACATGTTCTTCTTGGACCAGCTTTCAACCAGATAATAATGCATGATAGAAAAGACAACCCAGGAACAATGAGAATTCTGAACCACACTCCTATGACATTCACACCCACAAATAAGAGGAAAGTTGGCTTACTGTCACTATTTGAAAGCAATGCCATTTCTTCTCTACTTATTTATTTATTATTCAAACTTGTATGCCACCACTGCCCGAGGGCTCGGAGCAGCTCACAACATCCAGTAAAACACATCATAATACAGAGAATTTAACAATTTGTTAAAAACAAAGTTAAGATTCAAAGGCCAGCCGGAACAGATGGGTCTTACAGGCCCTGCGGAACGCCGACAAGTCTCGTAGGGCCCGAACTTCATTTGACAAAGTGTTCCAGAGCGACTGCGCCACAATAGAGAAGGCTTAATCTCTCTTCATGACCAACAATATGGACATAGTGTTTATATGGGTTGCTTTTTTTGGACAGTTCCCAGAAATCCTCCGATCAGTATGGCCAACACTCTGTTGAATCTGGGAGTTGTAATCATATATAGGAACTTTTCCAAGTTCTGGTGAGACCATATAGCTGAGTTCTAATGCAAAACCATAAGAAAATCATTCCAATCAGCAATAGCAGGCCATGTGACACTCTCTCACCCCTATAAAAGCTTATAGGTCTTCATTGCTATAGGTACAAGGAGTTCTCACAGTCTTCCTTTGATAGGGACTTGAAGATATGACTATTTAAGCAAGTTTGAGGACACCTAGTCCCTAGTTGCTCAGCATAACAGTCATGCAGCCTGCCCTTTATCCCATGCCCTCTTTCCATTGTTACAGCACTGCACTTATCCAATTCCTTTGTCCTATTGTTTACAGCCTGGCCACGTTTACAGCAGCTTACCACCATTGGTCTATGAACGCAGTTTTGCTGAGTTTTGGTTGTGTTTTATATGCATACATGTTTTACTTATTGTATTTTATACTGTGCTAATTTTATGTTCTGTTTTTAGGCACCTTATGCTATGTGTAAGCCACTCCGGGATATAAGAATAAAGTTGTTGTTATTATTATTATTATTCAGGCTGCACATTCTGTTTTTGCCTCCATTTCCTTACTTGGCAAGAACTATGGCTGACAATGTCATATCCCTAAATATCTACTAAAAGCAGTCATATTCCTTTTTTTCATTATCATGCTTTAAATACTCATGACTTTGTTACTGCATTTGATAAATGATATCTCAATACTTTTGGCCAGACATGCCAAGACAGAAACCACAGAGCCACATGATCTATTTTAAATCAGTTGATGATACACAAGTCAGTAAGTGAGACCACTGACCAATATGGCAAGGTGATGCAAGAGAAAGAACATTTCTGTTGTTACTCTGAAGCCTCAAGGGGCAGCTGTGGGGCTTGGGATGACAGCACTATGTAAATACACAGCTGCCAAGTGAGTGATCATTTTGACAACATTACGAGTTCACCATTCAACAACATGAAGTTGCTGTGTGCATGCATGGTGAATGCAGCATTCACAAAATCCACTACCTCCCCCTCCCCCAAAAAGAAACCTACACATGTATGTTCTTAAAGGTTATAGTGTACCCCTCAGTACTATACCATCATACCCTGGTCAATAGTTGTAGTTTTAAAAGGTCTCAAGACTTCTCTACCAAAGAGAGCTGGTGTGTCACCAAACTGCAGCTTCCAGGTTTCCACTGCATTGAGCTATGGCAGTTAAAGCGATGTCAAACTGCATTAATTATATAGTGCAGACACATCCTCTGAGAGTAACAAGGGGACAGAGAAAGAAGGAGTTGGTGATGAAGCCTCAAGTTCTGAAATGTTCTCCATAGTGTCCTCTTTTCAGCATAGGGTGAAAACGTTTTCAAATACAAAACTACTACTTGAGTTCCTCTGGAGTGATTTCAGCACTTGTATGTGATGGTGGTTTTAGCTTTTGCATCTGTATAAAATTATACTGCATCAATGTGCTTATTGGCTTTATGTTGTTGTTAACTGTGACATCACTATATAGTGGTTAAAATTTATTGTACAATGCTAAGAATGGAACTAGATTACAGCTCCCACTGGCCAAAGCCAATAAGGTTCTTCTCCAATAACATGCAGAGAGCTGTTTGTTTCATTCCTAGAAAATGTATGTATGTTCTTGAACATTTAATAAATTAAAATAAATAAATAAATTGCTTTTCAACATACCCATTGATCTTTTGAGTCGAGCCTAGGACTCATCTGTTTGTGTGGTAATAGTAATTGCCAATGATAACAACACTATTTTTAGAAAACCATGTGAAAGATGACAGAGATCAGCAAAAAATGGAAGATTTGAATTCAGATTTAATATAGGAAGAAGGGGCTTTAGGGTTTTAATTTACTTTCTTTCAGTCATTGCTGAGCATCTGACTACTTTACACAGAATGTTGGTGATATATTTTCATGCCACACAACTATGTTTGGGTTAAATGGATGTGAATCAGTATTTTCTCTCTCTTTGCAAGTATCTGCATTTGTTCTATTTGGAAAGTGGACAATGCAACTTTTAGACACTGCTTCGTGCCATGGCAGCTTGTATGGATTTATAGAACTGAGCTGTCCATCTGTAATCATGGAATTTGGTTTATGAGTTCTACTTTAATAAACAGGATTCGTGTCCAAGTGAAACTGTTTAGCACCAGGGTGCCGGAGAGAGGCTATAAATTGAGCACTCTGATTACGAACTGTAATTGTTTCAAATATAACCATGTAAACCATCTGGAATGTAAGTTCACAAAGTAAAAATGATTCACTAGTATCACATTCTTTCTACAGATGTATAGTTTGTGTACATTCTGTAACACCAAATACTTGTACTGAAAGGAAAATGAATTCAGTAAATAGATTTTGAACTAAGTTTTCCTGCAGTCCAAGTATTTGGTATTAATCCCCTGACTTTATAAAGAGTTAGAATTATATTTTTGTTTTAACAAAATATGTGTGAGCCCATTCCATATATTTAAAGTTTAATTTTATATCAATTAAGAAAGATACGAGCAGCCAGGCTTTGAAGCTGTAAAGCTATTCAATGTAATCAAGCTGGCCAGTTGCACTTGCCTCAAGCAGACAAGAGTTCTTTCTCCCATCCAGGACATTCTTTTGTTTCATAAGCATTTCTTTATGTTTGTAAGACTTCCAATTTCATTTTTACAAAATTTTCAGCTACTGGAAGGCCCTGCATCCCAAAACAAGGTTTGGCATTGATAACTTCACCAGACCCTTACAGAATACACTAATAAGGAAAAGGCTGGAAATTGCAAGATTGTGTTATGTATATTTACTGTTTTTGAAGCTACGGTGTTTGAACACACAGAAAATCCATAAGTTCTTTACTGTACAACTGTGAATTTATTCAGTGGCAAAGGCATGAAAAGGTGGACTCTGGCAAGAACAACTCAAATTTCAAAACTGCATAGTTCTTCAGATACTTTTTTTTTTCAAAAAGAGGCAAGGTCAATGAGGTGCAATGTATGGGTTGGTAGGAGTTTTCTACAAGCCGGTGCACTAAGCTGAAAGTGTAATCAATTTTTTGAAAGCACTTTCAGCAGCAAGAAGAAGAATGACTGTCTAGGCACATGCCAGTTCTCTACAAGGACAGTTTTGCAATGGCAGAATACACTTTTAGTATTTCATGCAATAATCTCCTATCACAATTTCTCTTCACTAACACAGTGGTGCTGCTTTGACAATATTTGATCCCACTGTCTGTCTTCCACACAGCCTCAATAACTCTGCCTTCCTGCATTATGTCATACCCATTCAGTTTGGTTTTTTTTATAAAAAAAGACATTTTAATTTTTACCACAATTTCACAGCTATGGTAACACAAGAAAAGGAAAGGAAAGGAAAAAATGGGGAGATAAGCAGCCTTCTTGGGAATAGTGAGGGGATGAGAAAGAGAGAAGAAAAGTCATGTCAGTGATAGGGACCTATCTCATGAAAGTCAGAAATGGAAAGCCAATGATATTTACAGTACTACAATAACAGATGAAACACAAAGAAGCAGCTGAAGGGATGGAGCATCATGTGATAAGTACCAGCCAACGATACTATGTACATATTATCCTGATGAAAGTCTGCTTTGCCAACCTTGTGTGACAAAATCCTTGAATTCAGACTTTCTTGCTTAAATATTATGAAGTCAAGCTCACAGAAAACTTGGGCCTGTAAGGTCTGTAAGTGTCTGTCGAAAAGAGCTATTGGAGCTCTTATCTCATACCCTTCCAGCAACATAATCCTGAACAGGTGTGGCCTTGAAGACGCACAGAGCTGGAGTTGGGCCTTGAGCCACACCACACCAACGTGAGAAGCCCTGGCATGAACATTGCTGACTCAGGGAGGATATGAGAAATATCCACTGGACATTGTGAAACTGGGTCAAAGGGGATATGATGCAATCTCTGTTGGGCATTGCAAGCCAGGGGTGGTGGCCTTTGGGATGATGGACAGGTGATGGGGGTGTGGTTAGTATATAAGTTATGTTTGCTCCTGGTGAAGCCAATTCTGGCTTCAAAGGTATTGATACCTGGAATAAATCTTGTGAGATCGAGTTGCTGCCTGCGCGTCATCTTTACAGATAATCTCAGCGTTCATTACAGAAAGCCAGAATTCTATAAGCCTATCGTGGAGAAATCTGCAGAGGGCTTGTCTTATTTTGAGATGCCATCCGCAAGGTTGAAACCCTTTACAGAAGTGGAATGGGTGAGTCCCGAGGAGTTCTGGGAGGATGCGGATGAAGACGGTGCCGGGAAAGTAGGAGTACTCCCGTTTGGATGTGGAAGACGGGTGGATGGAGCGTACCTTCCTTAGGAGGAGAGGTGGAGGCTTCTGAGATGACTGCCTACGAATTCTGCGGACCGTATGGGGAGGTGAGGATGGAAGTTGGTTTGTCCCAGCCTTCCTGGAAGGAGAGTGAGGAGATTGTGGCTGGTCTGACGCAGCCAGGGGCCAAGAGCCGCCGCCGCCGTGGAGGAAGGCGTAGCAGAAGCAAAATTGCCAAGGCTGGTAAGGCCCAGGATGATTCAAGTGGCCCGAGTGAGGTGGAGCAGCAGCAGGCTTGGCTGATCTTGCACCGGCTGTTCCCTCATTGGGTGATGGAGGAATCATCGGATGGAGCCCCTTCTTGGGAGAAGAAGGGGGAAAAGGTGCTCAGAGGAGCAGAGTTCGCCCAGGTGGGCTATCGAGAGGCTGAGGGGGCCTTGCTCGGAGAAGTGGAACCCAGAGAAGCGGTAGGAGGTGCCTCCGTTCAGGTGGGATCCAGAGAGGCCCAGGAGGGGCTGCCCAGAGAAGCAGAGTGCAAGAGATCTGCTCAGGTGGGCTGTGAAGGGACCAGAGAGGATCCCGGGGAAGTTGGTGCTCGAGTGCGGGCTCAAGATGGACCGGGCTGCAGCGAAGAAGGTGCTGTGCAGTCTTCTGTTGGGTACAGAAGTGAGTGGGTCCAGGAGTGGCAGCAGAGTTGGGTGATGCTGCAGGAGTTGGAGAAAGCTGCTGATTGCGGGCAGCATGATAAGAAGAAAATGGATGCTGTGGAGGAGAGAATCCAAAGGCTCCAAGAGTGGATGGGATGTCTCCCAGCCGAGGAGGAAGGGCGTTATGATGATGCTCCGGAGGCTGAGAGTGTGCTGGGGAGAGAAGAAGACGCCTTTGCCTTGGAGAAAGAGGCCCAGTCGGAGACCGAGCTTCTTGAGATAGGAGCGGCAGAGGAATGTTTGCCCTTTGATGTCCCGACTGGCGGTGGTGTGGAAAGCGAAACTGATTTAAGCACAAAGGCTGCCTTACTGGAGAGAAATGAAACAGTGTGGGTGGCTGAAGAGTGTTATGCAGAAATGGAAGGGAAGAAGGAGGAAAAGGAAGAGCTGCCGGATCCCTTTTCCCAAACCGTCGGTGTTTCTATAGCATGGGCCGCTGCCTTGTTATTGCTATGTTCTGAGGAGTGTCAGAGAAGTGTGTCTGCAGAGAAAAGGCCCCTTTATGAAGTGTGTATTTCAAAAGTGCTTCAGGAAGAGGCCCAGCCTTTGCTAGAAGGGAAAGCCGATAAGCCTGCCAAGTTTGCTGTGGAGGAGGAAGCTGCAGGAAGGGCTTTGCCGTTGGAGGCTTTTCCTCTTGAGGGAAGAGAGGAGAGGAGAGAGGTGCCTGGGAGGCCAAAAGTTGAAGAGAAACTGCCTGTTAAGTTGGAGAGTTTACTGCCTGGTAGTCAATTTATCGCTGAAGGAGGAAGTGAAGACTGGCTGTATGTGAATGGAGATTCCCAGCAAGTTGGTGAGCTCCCTGAAGAGAGTGGGGAGAGCAGTTTGGAGCTGGCTACGGGTGAGAAAGCAGTTCGTGGGTCTTTATTGCCAGAAACTTTCCTGGTTGACGGAGGGAAGGAGTTGGTGATGGAGCTCAGCAAAGATGGAGCCGAAATGTTCCAGTGCGAGTCAGCTGTGGACAAGGAGAACGAGCAGTTGGCGAGATCCAGGATGGCTGATCCTGTTCTGAATAAAACCTTAGGGTTATTTGGTCACTCGGGGGGAGGATGGAATAAGGTGTTGTTTGGAGGCGCTATTCCAGAGAAGATTTTGATGCCTGAACTATGGATGCAAACCCTTGCTGAACTTTGCAGCGTACCGAACTTGATTTTGGTGCCTGAACTATGGATGCAAACCCTTGCTGAACTTTGCAACGTACTGAACTTGAGGCTTCTTAAAATTGAGTTGCATTCTAGCATGTTGGTAATGATTGAGGTAACTTTGGGGGGGTGTTGCCTAATTGTGTTTTCTTGGGGGGAGAAAGTGTTCTGGAAAGCAGATGTAACATGAACGAAGTCCTATGCTTAGATGAGACAGGAATTGATGGTGTAGAACTGGGATTGTAGGACGCTGGGATTTTAGGTTATAATATAGAGTAATGTGCAGAATGTATTTACATGCTTATGAAAATGTATGAGGGATTATTGTGTAAGGGTAAGATGGTTGATACTGTTAATGCAATACTCACATGTGTTATGTGGATTATAAATTGGAAAGGGCAAGATGATTATTTCCTGTATGTAATATGGTTTGAGAATGTTTAGACATGCATCTATTGTTAGAAATGTTAGATGGGGATGATATTTCGAATGTGCATTATAGTTTAATGATTTGGGTAGGATATCTATTGTCCAACTGGGAGTGGTTTTTTTGAAAAGGTGTATTTCGTTGTTGTATTGAGGGTTTTGTACTCAGAAGGATAGGTACAGCCTTTGTTGGGGCCTGCAATGAGGTTAATTGCGGCAGGGAGGTGGAGGATAGGCTTTAGAGTTGGTTGTCGTCTCCTGTTGAGTTTGCCAGGAGGTCAGGTTTTGTTGTAATTGTTGTTCCCCAGATTAGAATTAGAACATGTTGGATTTAGCTTTGATGGTGTGTGTAATTTGATATAGGGGTTTTGTTCCTGCGTCATGGGACTTTGAGGTTGTTAGTGATTTATAGTTTTCTTGTGCCTCGTGGCTGAGTGCCAAGAGGGGTAGATTGGTAGAAGGATAGTTTGTCTCTTGACTTCAGAGGGGTAGGTTGCAGGGTAATTTATAGCCTTTGTTACTGCCTGCTGAGTATAGTCTGGAGGAAAGTTTGGTGTTCATTCGTTTTGTATTTGATTGTATAGAAGATTATGGTTTGGGTGGTACCTCCTGCCATTGCAGTAGAGGGGATTGTAGTTTTCCCAAGTGCCTTTTGCCAAGGTGGCAAGGATAGTGGTTCATTTTGTATTTGATTGTATAGAGGATTGTAGTTTGGATGGTACCTCCTGCCATTGCAGTAGAGGGGATTGTAGTTTTCCTAAGTGCCTTTTGCCAAGGTGGCAAGGATAGTGGGTTTCTTTGGTATGGTTGCTTGACACAGTTGAATTGGTCCTGTGTAGTTTGTAGGGGTTGTAGTTTGTTGGGGTCTCCTGGTTTTGCGGGGAGATAGTTTAATTGGTTGTAAGCCAGTAGAGTTGTGTGGATGCAGGTCGCTTTATGTTCCCACGTGGAGCGACTTGGTTAGAGGATTAGCTTCAGGGCTAGTTTAGTGGGGAATGATGTTATCTCCTGTTGAGTCTGCCAGGAGAGAGTTGGTTGAGGATTGTATGGGTTCAGGAGTGGATGTGTGCAGGATATCTGGACACAGATGCTCATACCTGCGTTCCAGGGGGCAGGTTGTTGTTGAATTGGAATTTATGTATAGTCTAATAGGATAGATATGGTTGTGTAGTGTTGTACCTGGTACCTCCTGCTTTTGCAGTGGAAGATTTTGGGAGTTATGGGGTTTGGAAGTTTGGTTGTGTGGTTTTGATTTATACCTAAAGGATGCGCAGTCGATTTGTCCTTGTGCAATGTATTGTTAGGATTTGTAGTGGTCAGTAGTTACATGGGAATTATAGTTTGCGGGTTAATACCTCCTGCTATGACAGTGGAGGTTGTTTAGATTTAGGTGGTAGCTGAAGATAGAAATTGGCCTTGAACAAGCTGAGCGTTTGTGAATAGAGGAATATCTGAGTGTGTAGGAGTTCAAGTTTGGTGTATGAAATAGCTTTGTCCCAGTGTGTGTTCAACTGGAGTAAGGCTGAGGTGAGAGCTCCCTTCGCCTTGTGAGTTATAGAGCTGGTTGTGACTTTGGTGGGTGCTGGGATAGAATTTAGATGATAAGAGTAGAATAGCGTTTTGAGTCCTCTTTTCCCCCGGGGGGGAGGGAGAGGGGTATTCTGTAAGTGTCTGTCGAAAAGAGCTATTGGAGCTCTTATCTCATACCCTTCCAGCAACATAATCCTGAACAGGTGTGGCCTTGAAGACGCACAGAGCTGGAGTTGGGCCTTGAGCCACACCACACCAACGTGAGAAGCCCTGGCATGAACATTGCTGACTCAGGGAGGATATGAGAAATATCCACTGGACATTGTGAAACTGGGTCAAAGGGGATATGATGCAATCTCTGTTGGGCATTGCAAGCCAGGGGTGGTGGCCTTTGGGATGATGGACAGGTGATGGGGGTATGGTTAGTATATAAGTTATGTTTGCTCCTGGTGAAGCCAATTCTGGCTTCAAAGGTATTGATACCTGGAATAAATCTTGTGAGATTGAGTTGCTGCCTGCGCGTCATCTTTACAGATAATCTCAGCGTTCATTACAAGGTCCATGTACAATTTTTCACACTGGTACATTAAACTTTGAAATAAGCAAAGCTACTCATTCAAAGTAAGAGACCTGTTGTCTCTTACCAGAGCTGTGAAGGCCATTTTCTTTTCTAAAGTGGAATCAAATCAAGGGACAGAGTGAGATATATGGTTGTGTGCTAAGGAAAGCATTATTAAAAATACAAACCTCTTCTGAGAGTATCTTTCAAAGGGAGTTCTCAATATTTCTCATAACTCATTTATATGTTCAAGAAATTAATCCGCAAAAGCTTCATGTCTAGCATCGCCCTGAAGGGATTACGTTCTTATTTCTGTTTAAATGCTTGCAGTTTCTTGATGTACATAATGACATCATTGCTAAACACCTAACATATGAAGGAGGCATGAGGCCAACAAAGGAGGGAGGATATAAATTTTCAAACATATTATGCACATTTTGTAAAGCAACATTTTTGAGTTGAAAATTATTTCAGAACAAAACACTTCCATTTATTTCATTTACATTTAAATGTTACAACATAATGCAGTGAAGAAATAAAATCACCCATCCATTATTCTCACTTCCCGGTAATCCACTTTAAGGATCCATCTTACCAGGAGTATTTAACTTCAGCCACAGAGCCCAATGGCTCCCATCACAACCCAGAGAACTACTTCTGAGGCAGCTCTGTGGCTGAAATGCTGCAGACGCTGAAAAAATGGTAGCGGTGGATATCAGCAGGCTCCTTGGCTTTCCATTAAGAAAGATGGGTTGAGCCACCAAAACCAGACTTCCCTCACGTGATGATGTGGGGTGCAGGGCAACAGGTCCCCATACTTCCTGTGCAAGCACCACCAGGACACAACGAGAGACCACCATTCTGACAGTGAGTGTGACAAAGTCTATTGTGGATAGTAGTAGTTGAAATCTTAGAACAGTGAGAAGTTTTCCCCAAAGATTTTTCTTTAAAAAGAAAAAAACCTGTCAAGAATATACAAATGTTTAAAGTTACTTTTCCGGGATGATTTCAATTTGGTCAAAGAAGGCTGTTTTGTACCCTCCAACTGGGAAGTCTGGGGCTAAGCAACATCACAGTATAGTCAAGATGGTGGAAGTAATTAATGAGAAAAGCCCACAAGACAGGAGAAACTGCAGCAGTTTGCTTTTGTCTGAGCCTCTCCTACCTTCTAGTTTTCTCCCTCCTTCTCCTGAACTAATCAAATGAAAATTGCTTTTGCACTTATCTGTTCACAGCAATTGAAGTAAACTGGGAACAAAGGGGAAAAATGGAAAATAGAAAATGGGACATTATGAAAGTGGCTGAAAAAGTGGGGTGATAGACAATTAATTGGAATAGTTGGACAATATGCTATTTGGGTGCTGCATTGTTTCCCATTTCAATTTCCATTAAGCCTAGCCAGGCATTCTGTACTAGTAGGAACTAGTATTAATGTATGGAAATTATCCCTTCATTCATTCAGTAGGCGTCATGTTATAGGACTTATATCAATGAATCATATGTACTTTCTTCTAAGAAGCAGTGTTTTATTTAGGCATACTGGATTAAATTTGGTTTAGCCAGCATGCCTCCAACAACCTTGTCTCTGGGAGACTCACTTATTTTGACCATTAGCTTTAAAAAGGAAAAATTGAGCCTTTCTTTCTTGTGAAAAATGACAGATTCCGCTCTTAGTAAAAATGAACAGATATATCTAGGCAGACAATATTTTCTCACACATTTGTTCTAAAAATAACGAAAATCAGATGATGCCCCAGATTTCTTCATTGTGAAAAAGTGAGGCTACAGAGATTTTTCTACATCTCTCTCTCTTCTTTGTTGATGGGAAGAACCTGCACGGCTCCACATACCTTCCAGAATCCCAGAACTTCAATGTTGTCTGCTTGACATTTTGTTTAACAGTACGTACTTCCATCACTGCTTGAGTGGGGACCAAGAATTTGAACAGAGATATGCTGTAATGCCCCCCCCACCCCACAAACTGTTGTTTCAGAACCAATTTAGGCCATGATTAGACCGCATATTTGAGATTTGCATCAGCTCTCATCCCATACTGGATGACTCTCACATTTATATGTCAGAGAAGAGCTGTCTGCAGCTCTGGCTATAGAGCACTGTTCCTCAACCTGGGGGCTGGGACCTGTCGGGTAGTCATGAGGAGGTGTCAGAGGGGATACCAAAGACCATCAGAAAACACAGGATTTTCTGTTGGTCATGAGGGTTCTGTGTGGGAAGTTTGGCCCAATTCTATTATTAGTGGGCTTCCAAATGCTCTTTGATTGTAGGTGAATTATAAATCCCAGCAACTACAACTCCCAAATGCAAGTCTATTTTCCCTCAAACTCCACTAGTGTTCACATTTGGGCATATTGAATATTCATGCCAATTTTGGTCCAGATCCATCATTGTTTGAGTCCACAGTGCTCTCTGGATGTAGGTGAACTACAATTACAAAACTCAAGGGCAATGCCCACCAAACCCTTCCATTATTTTCTATTGGTCATGGGAGTCTGTGTGCCAAGTTCGGTTCAATTCCATCATTGATGGAGTTCAGAATGCTATTTGACTTTAGGTGAACTATAAGTCCCAACAACTACAACTCCCAAATGACAACATCAATCCCCCTCTCCAACCCCACCAGTATTTAAATGTGGATGTATTAGGTATTTATGCCAAATTTGGTCCAGAGAATGAAAATACAACCTGCATATCAGATATTTACATTACGATTCATAACAGCAGCAAAATTAATTATGATGTGGCATTGAAAATAATTTTATGGTTGGGGGTCACCACAACATGATGAACTGTATTAAGGGGTCGAGGCATTAAGAAGGTTGAGAACCATTGCTACAGACGATTTGCATCACACAAAAGCAAAGGGCTCCTTAGCCCTCTTACCTTTATAGAAGAACTATTCCTGGCTTCTTTTTTTTAGAGGTCTTCCAGAAATATGATGTCATGTTTTGTGGGGGAGAAACAGGGAGATTGCTACAAAAAAAATCATTGAAATGGCACAGAAACTAAAAAGAAAACAGAAGCATAAGGGAAGACAAAAGGAAGGAAGGAAGGAAGGAAGGAAGGAAGGAAGGAAGGAAGGAAGGAAGGAAGGAAGGAGCTTCAATGCGTGGATGAGGCAGTGGTGTCGAGAGGAAGGGTTTAGATTTGTTAGGAACTGGGGGACATTTTCGGGAAAGCCAAACCTTTACAAAAGGGATGGGTTACACCTGAACGAAAATGGAACCAGACTGCTGGCAATTAATATTAAAAAGGCTTCAGAGCAGCTTTTAAACTGATTCCTAGGGGAAAGTCGACAGGAGCTGGGCAGCTTCCGGTTCGAGAGGGTGAAACGCCAAGTATGGAGGATGAAATTTATGCACAAATGGCTGAGTCAACAGAAAAGATAGAAAGTAGTCAAGAGGTAGGACATGGTAGGCCTTCTACAAATTCTCATAAACAGCCAAAGTTGAAAGGGCATCAGAGCAATAAATATAAATGTCTGTATGCAAACACTAGAAGCCTTCGAACAAAAATAGGGGAGCTGGAATGTTTGGCAAAAGAAAAAAATATTGATATTATTGGCATAACAGAAACCTGGTGGACAGAGGAAAACAATTGGGACACAAAAATTCCAGGTTATAAACTGTACAGGAAAGACAGGAGAGGGAAAAACGGTGGCGGTGTGGCCCTGTACATAAATGAAGAGCTAGAATCTCATGAATTAGAATTTCAAGAAAATTCAAACTCACCTACAGAAACATTGTGGGTAAAAATCCCAGGACAAAAAACTAATCTAGCATTAGGGATCTGCTATCGCCCTCCCAACCAAACTCCAGAGGCAGACTGCTATCTGGAAAATGAAATTAAACAGGCCTCAAAAAGCAATAAATTAATCATAATGGGGGACTTCAACTATCCCCGAATAGATTGGCCAAATTCTTGTTCTACGAATGAAAGAGAGACAAGGTTCCTCGACATGCTAGCCGATTATTCCCTTGAGCAGATGGTCATGGAACCAACCAGGGGAAAGGGGATCCTGGACTTGGTGCTAACTAATGAACAAGATCTCGTTCAAGATGTCCTTGTAACTGAGCCCATAGGTACCAGTGACCACAACACAATAACCTTCAACTTAAGTTTGGATAGCAAACTGTCAGTGAAAACTAACACAGAGACCTTAAATTTTCACAAAGGGAATTTCACCAAAATGAGAAAAATAGTAAAGAACAAACTAAAAGGAACAGTAAATAAAATCAAATCCCTCCAGAATGCTTGGAAACTGTTTAAAAATACTTTAAAACAAGCCGAAATAAAATGCATTCCTAAAATAAGAAAGAGGCCGGGAAAGTCCAAGAGGACATCAGTATGGCTTACAAATGAAGTAAAAGATGTGATTGGAAAGAAGAAAAACTCATTTAAGAAATGGAAGGCTCTTCCTACTGAGGAGAACAGAAAGGAACACAAGCTCTGGCAAACTGAATGCAAAGCAACCGTCAGGAAAGCCAAGAGAGATTTTGAGGCACATATAGCTAAGAATATTTTTTTAAAAAGCAAAAACTTCTTTAAGTACATCAGAAGTAGAAACCCAACTAGAAAAGCAGTTGGGCCACTTGACGAAAATGGTAAGAAAGGGACAATAAGTGAAGACAAGGAGATTGCTGAGCGGCTAAACGACTTCTTTGCCTCCGTTTTCACACAGGAGGACAGACAACATATGCCTGCAGCTGAGTCAGTTTTTTCAAGGAGGGAATTAAATGAATTAAACCAGATAGAGATAAACAAGGAAGATGTTCTCACATGCCTTACTAAACTAAATGTCAACAAATCACCAGGGCCAGATGGCATCCACCCCAGAGTTCTTAAGGAACTCAAGTGTGAAATTGCTGAAATTCTAGCCAAAATATATAACCTTTCTCTAAGATCAGGCACTGTACCCGAGGACTGGAGGGAGGCAAATGTAACTCCGATCTTCAAGAAAGGATCCAGGGGTGATCCAGGAAATTATAGGCCAGTTAGTCTAACCTCAGTTCCAGGCAAAGTGATGGAAACCATTATTAAAGAAAAATTACTAAGCACATAGAAGAACAGGCATTGCTGAAAGAAAATCAACATGGTTTCTGCAAAGGCAAATCATGTCTTACTAACTTGATAGAATTCTTTGAGGGTGTAAATAAACACATAGATAAAGGGGACCCAGTCGATATTGTTTACCTTGACTTTCAAAAGGCTTTTGACAAAGTCCCTCACCAAAGGCTCCTAAATAAGCTCTTCAGCCATGGAATCAGAGGATAGGTCTTGTCCTGGATTGGAACCTGGCTAAACTGTAGGAAACAAAGGGTGGTAATAAACGGACATTTCTCTGGGTGGAAAGAGGTGAGAAGTGGCGTACCCCAAGGTTCAGTTTTGGGTCCGTTACTTTTTAATTTATTCATTAATGACCTGGATGTAGGAGTAAATTCTGAGGTAGCAAAGTTTGCAGACGACACTAAATTGTTCAGGGTAGTTAAAAATGAAACTGATTGTAAAGAGCTCCAGAAAGATCTCTTGAAATTGAGTGAATGGGCAACAAAGTGGCAAATGCATTTTAACCTAAACAAGTGTAAAGTCATGCACATCGGGGCAAAGAACCCCAACTACACCTACCAATTGATGGGGTCAAAGCTTTCGAGACAAACCAGGAAAGGGATCTTGGGGTTTTGGTGGACAGCTCAATGAAGATGTCAACCCAGTGCGCAGCAGCAGCGAAAAAGCAAATTCTATGCTTGGCATGATCAGGAAGGGAATCGAAAATAGGTCGGCAAATGTTGTATTGCCTCTCTACAAATCTATGGTGAGGCCACATCTGGAGTACTGTGTACAATTCTGGTCTCCGCACCTTAAGAAGGATATAACGGAACTGGAAAAGGTACAAAGAAAGGCAACAAAAATGACCCAAGGGATGGAGCAGCTCCCTTATGAAATCAGGTTGCAACGCCTTGGTCTTTTCAGCCTTGAAAGATGGCGTTTAAGAGGTGACTTGATCGAAGTGTATAAAATCATGCATGGGATAGAAAAGGTGAATAGAGAAAAATATTTTCTCTGTCACCCAACACTAGGACTAGGGGCACTCCTGAAGCTCCAAGGTAGGAAAGTTAGGACTAATAAAGGGAAATATTTCTTCACCCAGAGGGTCATTGGGTTATGGAACTCACTTCCAGAGGAGGTTGTGACAGCTGTCAGCCTGGACAGCTTCAAGGCAGGATTAGACAGATTCATGGATACCAAGGGAATCAGTAGCTACTGAAATGGACATCCAAGTGCCACCTCTGTGTTGATGGAGGCAGGCAGGATTTTCCCCGGGTCGGGAGCAGGTGAGGGTTTTGCCCTCCCTTCTGCTAGAGATCCCTGTGTACAACTAGTGGGCCACTGTGTGACACAGAATGCTGGACTAGATGGGCTGAGGCCCGATTCAGCATGGTTCTTCTTATGTTCTTATGTTCTTATGGAAGGAAGGAAGGAAGGAAGGAAGGAAGGAAGGAAGGAAGGAAGGAGGGTGGGAGGAAGGAAGGGAGGGAGGAAGAGAGGGAGGAAGAGAGGGAGGAAGAGAGGGAGGGGAAGAGGGAAAGAGGGTGGGAGAAAGGAAGGAAGGGAGAAAGGAAGGAAGGGAGGAAGGAAGGGAGGGAGCGCGGGAGGAAGGGAGGGAGGGAGAGCGGGAGGAAGGAATGAAGGGAAGAAGGAAGGAAGAGAGGAAGGGAGCAAGGAAGGGAGGGAGAGCGGGAGGAAGGAATGAAGGGAGGGAGCGAGGGAGAGAGGGAGCAAGGAAGAAAGGAAGGGAGTAAGGAAGGAGTAAGGAACTATTCCTGGCTTTTTAAGGCAACAATATGTGCATATAAATGATTAAAATGGATTACACTTCTGGCATAATTTATAAATTCATCTCACTTTTCCTCTTATAGCTCAAGCAATACCTTAGATTATTATTCCAGTTCCTACTACCAAAGAACAAGAAGGATTTTGGTGAATAATTACACACACACACACACACACACACACACACACACCACCTTGCACCTAATAGTGAACATTCAATGTGTTCTCTAAATACAATGATATTTGGACATCATTGTATTTATAAAAAACCACATTGAATGTTCACTACTGGGTGCAGGGAGGGGAATTATTCACCAGGATCCTACTTCCCACTGCACTTCACTTGAATGTCCAATGAACATTGAGAAATGGCTATGAAATCACAGAATCATAGAATCTTAAAACTGAAAGAGATCACAAGGGTGATCTACCAATAGTCCTGCCATACCTGAATAGGGCACTAAAGAACTTCTGACAGATGGTCATCTAACATATGTTTACAAGATCTCCAAAGATAGTGTGTCAAAAAGCCAAAAGGCTCTTCCTAAAATTTAAGTGAAATCTCGTGTCTTGTTATTTGAATCCATTGATTTGTGTTGTAGTTCCTAGACTAGCAGAAAACAAACTCGCTCCTTTTTTGTACATGATATTTCTTCCAATATTTAGTTAGTTATTCTGTCACCTCTGAGTATTCTTCAAGCTAAACATAACCCGCTCTCTAAATCTCTAAACATAAGCTCCCTTCATTTTCAGACCTTCTGATGATGATAATGATGATAATGATGATGGTTGTTGTTGTTGTTGTTGTTGTTGTTGTTGTTGTTGTTAATATCCCACTTTATCTCCCCAAAGGGGGCTCAAAGTGACTTGGCATAAAAATAATAGTATACAATTTGAAATAAATATGCAAAATTAAAATATAATTAAACACAACCAGCACTGAAATATTCACAGTTAAAATCCATCAAAACATTTTTTAAAAACCCAAAGCAACCCCTGACTAGATCTTAAACACCTTAATCTTTAAAAACCTGTCTGAATTTTTAAAAAAGTTTTAGCCTGCCGCCAGAAGGACAACAGGGAGGGGACTATTCTGACTTCTCTGGGCAGGGAGTTCCAGAGTTTTGGACATATCCCAGCCTGTCAATATTCTTCTTGAATGTGGTATATAGAGCTGCATATAGCATTCTAGATTAGGCCTGACGAAAGCAGAATAGAATAAAAGTACTACTTCCCTTGATCTTTAAAATATACACCAATATAGTTTGCAAGCAAAGAGCATTATGGCAATCTCTGACAAAATAAATGACCAAAACAGTACACTTTCAGTTGGTATAGTTTTCCTCTTCCACCATGTGTAGAGGCTTTCAAAGAATAAAAACCATTCAAAGGGAAGAAAAAATGGCTTCAGCAATTAGATCTTAGTTAAGTCTGGAGACAGAAGATGGAGATCCTATGGCTGGGTCATCCTGGTTAGACTACTGTAATGCCCTCTACATTGGCCTTCCCTTGTTGACAACCCGGAAACTCAAGCTGGTGCAAAATGCTGCTGCTCGATTGCTGGTAGGAGCACCTGCGAGAGAGCACATCACACCAATCCTACAGCAATTGCACTGGCTGCCAATAGGGTACAGGATTGTTTTCAAGGTGCTGGTTTTGACCTTTAAGGCCTTGTATGGTCTAGGGCCAGTGTACCTGAGGGACCGCCTCACCCCATACGTTCCCCCAAGATCTCTGCGCTCAGAAGAACAAAACCTTCTGATGATTCCATCAGTTCATTCCTGTCGCTTCTCAGCGACAAGACGAGCCTTCTCCGTGGTGGCTCCGACGCTATGAAATGCGTTACCAGACGACGTTCGGGCTATCGCAGAGTTAGCCCCCTTCTGGAGGGCCTGCAAGACGACCCTTTTTAAGCGGGCATTCAATCTAAGTTCGTATGAATAAACAGGGGGCTACACCTTAGAATATGCAAAATATGCACATTCAATCTAAGTTCCCCCGGACAACTCTGACCATGTCCTTGTTTTTTATATAACAAAGTGTTTTATCTGTATTTTAATCTGTTGTTTTATGTAAACCGCCCCGAGCCTGCAGGGAGGAGTAGTATATAAAATGAACAATAAATAAATAAATAAATAAATAAATAAATAAATAAAGATGTCATAGCAAGGTATCTGGGTGCTTCTCCACAGTAGAATTAATGCAGTTTGACACCACTGTAACTGTTATGGCTCAATGTTGTAGAATCGTAGGAGTCATGGTTTAACAGGTTCTTTAGCTTCTTTACAAAAGAGTGCCTCATCAAACCATACATCCCAGGATTCCATAGTATTGTGTAAAAGTAGCTAAAGTGATGTTAAACTGCATTAACTCTACTGTGTAGATGAACTGTCACATTTCAAAACAAAGTATTGGTAAAAGATTTGCCTATAGTTCCTCTTTCCACTATCATTTTTGTTCTTTCCCTTATTCATTGTGTTTAGAAAGACAGGACTTTAGGTGATCTGTGATAAGATTGCATGATCATTTGTATGGAGAAGAGCAGGGTGTGTGGATGCCTTATGGTCCATTAGATCCAAACATCCTACCATATGCATCAGACTCTGTGTAGTTACATTTAAAACGACCAACAGACTGCATCTTCTTTATGTGAATAAAACCCCTACTTCATGCTTTTGAATCATAAAGTCTCAGGGTGGCAAAACCATATATTTAACATGTCCTCTCTCTGATGCCCACCAGGCCACCTATGAAAATAAGATACATCTCCATTGGGTTTTCCTTATTAAAACATTTACATGAAATATTGCTCATTTACAAGCTTGTATGATCATCCTTATTCATCATGCAGTAAAATATTCATAAAATGCAAGAGCATGGTAAAGATTATAGCATCTTAATTTTAAACGCTAAGCAATGCATTGTGGCTTCCAGATGCATTCAATTCAGGGGTGGTGGAAACAAATGGTAGCAGAAGTGAAATTATATGTGCAATCTCTTTGTAGAATCACATCATATTTTAAAATATTCCAGCCACTTGCTTGTTTTCTAAATTAAAATAATATTTATTTAAAAAACTGAAATGGGAGAAAAGTGGTACAGATAGGAATAAATCCACATAACTTATTCACAAAGTTATTAAGTTTTTCTATCTCATTCACTCTTTTTTAAAAAGGCAACACATTAAACACGCTATTTCAAATATCCCAAGCATTTCAGTTATAGAATAAATTGACCCACAGTGAAACTTGAAGGTCATTTTATTCCAATCTGAAGTTGCTGTACCACATTGGTGTCATTTATTTAGAATATACAAATACAGAAAGTTGATGCTAGATTCTTGTTGGGAAAGTTGGAAGAAAGAGAACCGGAATCATGGATCAAGTATTTTTGGAAGAAATGTTCTTACTAACATGAACAGTAGGTTAAATACAGGCACAAAATATCTAGGTAAAGGGGGAAGGGGTTGATAAAGTATGTCATCTTAGAGAATACATTGAGGGAGGGGGAGATCTCAAGGCTTATTTATTAAGCTTGTGCATTTCAGCTGAACCTCGCTCCGTTTCTGATAGCCGGATACCAGTAGACCCCGTACCAATTTTTGCACACCTCCCAAAAATGGACAGGTAGCTATCTTGTACTACATCTTATACTACAGCCGGAAAATATGGCTAGATCCGACCCATTGGCAGCAATTTAGGCAATAGAATTGTTTGTCTTCATTAAAGTTATTTCTACTCTAGAGGAGACGGGTACTGCAGGCACACAAGCTCTCTCACTGCTCGCAGCTTTCCAAGGCATTTTAAGGAGGCTTCCCACTTTTCAAAGAAGGAAAATTGATGACCTGGAGCTATCCTACTCTGAGCTTCCTTTTAAAGGTCCCTCTCTTTTCTCTTGATTTACCTGCAGGCCCTGTCTGGAGTGGTGCCTTTTCCCCCCTCCTGACTTTCTACTTTGGGTTTAATGCTTCCTTAAAGCTGTTTCTACTTTCTACTCTAGAGGAGAGGTAACTAGGTGGTAGTAGTTTTCTAAGAATTAGTCTTTTCTTTTTGTTGGCTGGGATTACTATTATTAACAATAATAGAAACATTTTCTAAAGGAGAGGAGGGGAGGAGAGAAATAAGCTAAAAGGGTGACTTTCCAAGCTCCCCATCCCAAGCTGAAGAGGCTGGATTGGCCGAAGGAAAATGGCTAAAATGGATCAGCACGCAAGCCTATTATTTATACTTCCTGGCGTACTTTCATATAAATCTAGAGTCATATTTGTCTGGGTGTATGAACTGGCAGTCATCCAAACATTGAAGGTGACTTCTTTCTAAAAGAAATCAAAATCAAATATGCCATATCTCTCAATCAGTTCCAAGAAATCTTAAATACTCTGCAGTAAGCCACCATTGATGGCTTCTAGCACGAGGAACAATACAGATCAATTGTAGCCATCTAGCAGCATCTTGTATTTTGTTGAAAACAAGGTATTAAATAAGATGCTGGAAATCTAAATGTGAGATCCCAGTAGAATGTAGGAACAGAAGTAAAAGAAAAATGTATTTGTAATTTTTCATACTGTACTGTATTTCCACTTCAAACCAGAGATTGTAAGCATTACAGCAAATTCAACTACCAACTAAAAGAGAACTATAACAGAGATAAGAAGATGGGATTTGCAGAGAAGGAGTCAATCTGGGAGAGAATGTTAAGGACTGAAAAGAAAGCCATAACAACGATTTACAAAATCCTGCTACTTTGGAGCACTGAAAGAGATCAAATTAAAGAAGGCATGACAAACTAGGCCAAAAGTATAGGGAGATCAATTCTGCTTGAGGAATGGGAGAAGATTTGGAGGAAAAAACTAAAATACACACAATCATATGACATTCAAGAAAATTGGCTGAAAATGATGCACTAATGGTACATAACACCAAAAATATCTAAATTTAATAGAGAAATAAACAACAATTGCTGGAAATGTGTAAAACAGGAAGGGAATTTCCTACATATGTGGTGGTTTTATGAAAAGGCGAAAAGTTATTGGAAAGCGATCCATGAAAACTGTCAAAAAATCCTAAAGACAAAAATCCAATTGAAACCAGAATATTTCTTCCTTAGTATGACCAACATCAATTGGGATATCAAGAAAGACAAAATATTCTACTACCTGACGACGGCAGCAAGGATCGTCTATGCGCAGAGGTAGAGACAGAAGGAGACATCTTCTACAGACCAATGGATATCTAAAGTATTGGATATGATGAATATGGACAACCTGACCTTTCTAGTTACAAAATCACAAGGAAGAGGTATTAAAACCATGGATTGGATATTATTTAAAGACTACTTGAAAAAGATCAAAGTTAACTTGAAGATATAAAGCTCCCAAAAGACAAGATAGAGGAGAAGTGAATGGATAAACAAAACAGATAGAATTACTGTAACCACAAGGCAGATTGGGAAGATCTATATTTTATATATTTTATTATTATTATTTCTTTTAAATCTTTTTTGTCTTTCCTCCCTCTTCACTCTCTTCTTTTTCCATATTCACTTCTGAGATTTTTCCGTTTTTTCCTTTTTTTAAACTTTGTATAAAAAACCTAATAAAACATATTTTAAAAAAGAAAATTCATTTTCATTTAGAAGTTAATTTGATGCTGATAATTGTTTTAGTTAACTTTTAAAAACTATTTTGATGTATTGATTGCTAGACATGCATAAATAATATTCTCATTTTAATTTTCAAAAATCAATTAGAACCACTGAAAATGTTGTGAAGCCCACCAATAACCCCCAAAGTAATGCATTAAAATAATGTATGCCTCTAATTGTTACCCAGCTACGTCAAATAAATAAATAAATAAATTGCCATTTAGTGATTCAAATAACAATAACACAATGTAATTATTTCATTTTAATTAATTATTTCCAAGCAATGCCTAAGCATAATGCAACCCTGAATACTTGGTTAAAGCAATTCAAAACTGTTACATAACCCCACACTGAATTATCAATATCAGATCTAAAGGCCAATCTAAATAATATGGGATTATACTCATTTGAGAATATATATTTATTATGCTATAAAATCTTCCATAGTTCTTTCATATGGGGAATACAATTGTATACATATTTAAATGTAATGAATGGATGTCAGAAGCAGAAACATCCAGATTATTAATGTTTAAAAATCATATTTAAATAACTGAATAACTCTAAGTAATTTATTAGAGTCTAAATATATGAGGCATTTTAATGTTGCCTTTCCCCCTTCTCTTCCATATGTTTTTCTGTTAGTAAACTAGAATGCTAATCAATTTGAGAGATGTTTCCATGAAGTGCACAAGACATAGAATCCAAACTGCATTGGTCAAAATACTTGCCTGAAGAGGATATGCTCACATGTGCTTACTTAGCAATACAACAGTCAGATCTACAGGAAAGAGGATCGGTCAGGAATAAATGAGACTTGACCAACTTGGATTGGCTTTACCACCAACTGTAATACAGAACTAGATTCTCTTACTTTGCCCAAAATTCTGCGCATAGGAAACATACAGGATAGATTGAAACAGGAGGGGGAGCTCTCACTGCATTGGCAGAGATGGAGGGGGATGGGAGAAAGACTTTTGCCTCGCAAATAGATAAATTGTGTTCCCTCTTCAAATATGTCCCAAACCCTTCCTCTGACCCTCGCATAGCACCAGTAAAATGGTGCGATCTGATTTAGATTCAAGATAGCATGGATATTATCATTACAATATGTGCCACATTAGATATGCCTCTATAATGAAGCATTTGGCTTTATCAAACCAGTTTGGCCTGAAAGCAACATGCAATATATGATGTACGAAATATTTTTCACACTGTGCAGTTGTCCTTTCATGCAATATATTCTCAGGGACTAGTTCGGCCACGGATGGACTTCATAAACTCCCTATTATTTCAGTGCATCTTTTATTATCTTCTTTTATTATTGTATGCATTGACTTGCTTTGTGAAGAGAACAATCTATCCAGCCAAGAAACAAGACCATTTTTTGTCACTGTCCTGATTATTCTGAGATTTTTAAAAACCCAATAAGAATTACTGTAGAGCAGTTAAACTAATAAGGAAACTTATCTGAAGAATAATCTCATGATTTAATACTAACTGTTGAAAATTGCCATGATGTGATGTCAATGAACAACTTATATTCATCATTATAAAAGAAAACACATTATTTTTGGCCAGTTACATGCTGGACATTTGAACAATGCCACTTTCTTTCTTTTCTTTTCTTTTTTCTTTTTTATGGAGCATTTTGTTAGCTTGCGTACAGCTGGCAATAGCACATTGAATGTTTACAGCATTTATGTAAACAGCACAAGCCAACAAATAAATCATGTTATGCCACTTTATTTCTTTATTACTGATCATCAAAACACCTTTTATGTATAAAGAATGAACCAGATTCAGTTTGAAGCATATGTTTACAAGAATCAAGTATGTGAAGAACGGTTTCGGAAACTCTGGAAATCTATTTACAATGGGAATAGATTATACTGGGCCAAGTGGTGGCCCAGTTTGTAGTGCAAAATACCTTCATAGGAAAACATACAAAATTTTGAACCATCTCTGGAATTTGGTTCATTGTTTCACATCACAACACTGTTATAACAATTTCATACTATTTTGAATGCCATGGCTCAATACTACTGAATGATGGGATTCGCTGTTATAGAGCCTTAGTACCATAGTTCAAGGGTAGAGAGGAGAATTCTAAGTACCAGACCTGGATTTCATAGGGTGATTGCCACACAGTTAAAATGACATCAAAGAGCTATGGCTGTTTGGTACAGGTTGAAAATCCTTTATTCAAAATGCTTGGCAAGTGTCCCGTATTTTGAATTTTGGGGGATTTTTGAATACTTGCATATACAGGCCCTACCCAGTCCATTTTAATCATGGATTTAAAATGTGTGTCTTGTGTTCACTACATTTTAATATTTATTCTGTGTATTTCAATATATGTATTTGTAGAAATATGTTTTAATATGTATTTTTATATAATGATGCTTATGTGTTTTAGTCATGTTGTAATCTGCCTCGAGCCATAAGGAACAGCAGGTAAGAAATACATAAATAATAATAATAATATACACAACAAGATTAGTACACAGCAAACAATATCACTATGCTAGCTTTGCATTAGATCATTTATTATTACTCATCTATTATTATTATTATACATAATGAGATAGTAATTTCGTGATTAATCCCATCTAAAAATGTTATTCATTTATGTTTCATATTATCTAATACACATAGTCCGAAGGTAATTTTATACACATTACTTTAATAATGTTATAAATGAAACAACGTTTATGTACATTGAAAGCAATTATGTACACTGTGTACATTACAAAACAAATTTTGGAATACATCAGATATTGAAATCCTGGAGAAGGGATCCTCAACCTGTATAGCAATGCATTCATGTTACCAACTGTTGTACAAACATTATCTTGTCAATGGAAAACATACAAACAATGCATTTTCATTTTTTTCACCTTATTGTTTTGTATTGGATACTGAAAGAAGAGTCACCTAAATAACCCAAAGACACATGATCCCATCAGATCTTGGAAGTTAAGCAGGGCCAGTCCTAGTTAGCATGCGTGCCAGGTGTTAATAGTTATATTTCATATTAAAGAACTGGGGGGGGGGAGTATCCCTTGCCTAAGAAAACTCTATGAAATTAATGGGGATGCCATAACTCAACAAGCAGCTTTAAAATACATACACATTCAAAGGGGAGGGGTAAAATAAGAGAGGGATATGAAAGGGAGACGTTTATCCCCTACCAATATGCCTAGTGGGAATTCAGTGGCCACTTTCCAGCTCTGGAACTCCTTCCAAGAGATAATAGATTGATGCCCTCATTGCTTCATTCCACAGTCAGGTGAAGGCCTTTTTATTCAAGTGTGCCTTTGATGTCTAGCTGCTGTGCATAATCCACTGCATTGTAGATTTGTTAATTGACAATTAACAAAACTTTTAATCCATGTTCATCTTAACTGTTGTAGCTGTCTTGACTCAAGGATTGCAAGAAGGCAAGATGTAACCATGACATAACTCTGTGAACATTTCAGTGACACCTAACACAAGAGCTCATCTTTCCCGATTTCCTTAATTGTGCTATATCTTCCATTTCTCCCATTACTGTGAAGCTCTTAACAAACTGATAATTATTGTCTGTCTTTATTGGGATTTACTCCAAACTTGAATATTTCAACAAGTGGGCTTCTCCATGGATTTTGCTTGCATTCTCTCTGAAATGATGCCTGTTGACAAAGTTAGTCTAACTCTAGATAGAACTGGGTCAATGGAATGGCTCACCATGTAAGAAAAACCAAAGGAAAAATGGTGAGAAAATTTGGTTTGAGGAAGATCTTTGGGAGATGATAGTGGATGAATTAAATGTCAGTGTAATAATAAATCATCTCTAGGTTTTAGGATAAGTTTTAAAGGAGCTTTATCAAGTGATGGACCCTATAACTTGAGTAGGTCCAGCTTATGGACAGTTCCTTTGTTCAGTAGATTCACTGTTCCACTGATATCAGAACCTCCAACTGTCACAGTATTGTGAAATAATTATTCACGTGTGCATTATCAGGCTATTTCATTTTTCCAATTGTTTCACAAGAAAAGTTGCAGCAACTAGCATTTCAGCCTGGCTATTGATATTGTTTTAATTTATCTTACAGTTTCTGATCTCTGTGTAGAAATAGGAGAGGGTTTTTGGTAACATTCCTTAAAAAACTTATGGGGTAGAATTAAATGAAATTGTTCTGGTTTTGCCATCCTTTTTCCACTTTCTGGAACCCCGGTTTCAGACTATGCTGGTGCACCAAACTAAGGGGGTGGGACTTAAATGATCATATTATTCTATTACCACTGCAAATTTAACAGAAAGTGCCATACTATATTCTGAAACTTCCTACCCAACCATAGAAAGAAGAAACCATTGTGCAATGTAGGACACATAGATCCACAAATTGTGCCAGTGATGCAACAGCCATTGGGATCAGACTGTTATATCTCACAGATTTCAAAGAGCCATATTCAGGTCATTCATGTTTAAAGGAAATTGTCTGTGAAATAAGAAAGGTCAAATACTTCCAGCAGAGAGTTAGTAGCTATGCTTACTACTAAATGAGAAGTTTCATCCTGGGAACATGCTGTCTTCTTTTCTTTAACCCTTCCACCAAGAAATTATTTTTATTTTGTCATTTCTCTCTTTCTCTCTCGATTTTTTAAATATTTCTATTTATGACATCAGGGCTTGAGAAATCTATTTTTAGACTTAGATTCCAGAATCATACTCTTTTGTACTTTTGATATACATAGACCAGATTATCTCAACTTGGTGTGTTCTAAATATTTTGGTCTATGACCTAAATTCTGAATGGCCCCAACTGGTGTACCCATTTAATCAGTTCTTGAATTAATCTCATTGATTGTATGGGTCAACTCAAGTAGAGATAAGCAAAAGCAGTTGAATAGGAGCCCCTGGTGGCGCAAGGGGTTAAACCCTTGTGCCAACAGAATTGCTGACCGAAAGGTCGGCAGTTCATTTCTGGGGAGTGGGGTGAGCTCCCATTTGTCAGCTCCAGCTTCTCACGTGGGGACGTGAGAGAAGCTTCCCTCAGGATGGTAAAACATCTGATGTACAACGTCCTTGCAGACGCTCAATTCTCTCACACAAGAAGTGACTTGCAGTTTCTTCAGTCATTCCTGACACACAAAAATCAAAATCTACTACAATGAATAACCATTCTGGCGAGGATGGATAGGTTCTGTACGCCAAATCACCTAGAGTTTAGTATCGTGTAGGGAAACTGAGGAAAACAGTCCTCTACAAATTAATGGAATTACTTGTATTAATAAATCCTCTTTACCTCATCTAAACAAAGAATTGTTCTCTTTCCCATCCCTTCTTTGTGACCATAATCAACTGATGGATTAGGATATCTAATAGACTATGCACCATTTATGTTCTACAGTATGATCCATGTTCTGTGAGACTTTGGGGAACAGAAAGGTCTTCTTCTCTGGGTCATATCAACTTCTACTCTAAACAGAATGGGATGTGTGCATGCACTGAAAAGAAACTACCATGAAACTAAACTTTTATCCATGTGATGATTCATTAAACAAGAACAGCTTAAGAACAATTAAGATAATGATGGGGAAACTCATTTCCTTGGTCACAGAAATGCTAACTAGAATGGCACACAGTGATTTTAAAAATGCAGAGAAAGGAAAAAAAGACTCAAATATGCTTATTCATCAGCCAGAAAATGTATGATTGTGTATTCTGTCACATAGCTTAAAAAGTGCAGGTTAAGCAAATTACCATAGGCAGTCCATTACTAATTCTGCCGATCACCTCAGTGAATGATCAAGTGTGAACCTTTCCGTGCTAGCTGCATTTCTTTCTAAATAACTCACTATTTAGCAGCCTAAAGGGACCTGCCACATCAGTAGCACCTTCTATGCACTGTTGAGTCCCAGCTTGAACACTCTAAACTCTTAGGCCTTTTGAAATGTTTAAAGCCAATCGCACATAAGCAGATTCTGCATTGCAGGGCTGGCTAGATCTACTTCAGCACAAAACAATATTTCAAGCTTTCTGATATACATGTGTCACCTCTCTGTGACAAATAGCATGTATTAATTAGGCACTAGACTTGGTGAGATTGCTGTTATTAACTGAGAGAAGATAGCTTGAATTTAATTGTGTGTGACATCAAAGTCAAGTGACTGATATTTCAAGGATCATTTAAAATGTTTGATATTGGAGTCATTGTATTCGCATAAAGACTGTCTAAAAATATAAACGAGACTGATGAGAAAGAGACTGGAAACCATTCATACAATCTATCTTATGAAGTGTATCTGATGTAATTCTGCTGGTATTGTTGACCCAATGTCAGCAATATTTATTAATTTGGCTGCATAAAAGATAACTTTGTTTGGCAGCTCATTTTTCGTAGTAATTTTTGAAAATGTTGCATTACACTACAACTGTTCCAAAATTCACATTATTATTATTATCAAAAATGTGTTTAGATGGGGAGAGGGAAAGAAATAAAGCATTAACAATGGTTTCTGCTCTAAATGAACACAAATGGCTAGCAAACATAACCCAGGAGAAACAATATGCTCACTGTTTTGTCAAGCTCAGAACAGAACAGAGAAATCCATTTAGGATGTATATTAAAAAACTGAATATTTGAAAAAGGTAGCATTTATGTCAGAATATGAAATAGAATATGCACTGGAAAACATGAAACATGCAATGAAATCATGTGACCAGAACATTAACCGGAAATAGAAAAGAATGATTAGTCACTTTTATGACACGATTAATATGTGATGTGTCTGATACATTTTGCCTAGCATCAGGTAAAACAAGGAAGTGGGGGGCATTGATCAGGTATTAGGAATCAAGCAAGAGAGGGGCATTGTCACAATAATGGAATAAAGTAATCATATTTTTTTCTAGCTCTGAAGCATTAATCACTTCAATCAGAAAATGAATGAAATTGAGCTAATTTTATATCAGTAGGACTGAATGTTAATAGCACTTGTTTATTGTGTGATATTATTTTGATTCTGGAATGTTATAATACGATTTTTCCATTATTCTGATTGTCTTATGTTACTATATGTTATAGAACTAGGGTAAAAAAAGAGGGAAGCAAAAATGAGAGATGGATTTGCCTTTTAAGTCACACTCTAAGGTAAAAAATACTTTTGAATTGCAAGGTATTTTGACCTTTATGATATTTTCAATAAATCACAGGGCACTAAAATGCCCCATGTCTTAAGGAATGTTTGTCTGTGCAAAATCAAGTGCATGAGACAATCAAGCAGCCAAAACCAATGGAATAAAGGTAAAACAGGGAATTAGATTCCTCTTCCTCTCTCCAATAAAAAGACCATATACTTCTTATGCTGTACAACATTTACAATTCCCCCAAATTGAGGCAACTTTTGGTGACCAGAGTATGTCATTTCTGCTTTGTCACACCATAATTTGCCATAGAAATTGCAATGAATGGGTTTTTTAAATCAATTTACCAAGACAGTCATATGCCAGCTGTTTATAGTTGAAAAATATGGTGTATCTATAAAACAAGTGACTGAAGTATAAAGACATTTTAAAAACAATGTTTAGATTACAGGATTGCTGCTTTGGCACTATAGTTATGGGTAGATTCTAAAGCAAAGTGAATGTGAAAAATGAAAATATCTCATCCTGGTTTGTAAGGATGAATTCACTTGAGCTTTAATAACATATTGTTGTTTAATTTTGTAATTGTGATTTAATATTTAAATAGTTTGTACAGTCCACAAGCCACAGGATTCCTATTCTTTCTGCAGTTGGAAGAAATAATTACAGTGAGCCCTTGATATCTACTGGTGATTAATTCCAAGACTCGCCTTGGATACCAAAATCAATCTATATTCAAGCCCCATTATGACATAGTAAAATAGTGTCCCTTATATGAAATGGCAGAATCAAAGTTTGAATTTTGGAAATTTAAAATAATATTTTCAAGGTGTGAATAGTTGAATCCATGAATTGGATACTAACTCCATGGCAACTGTACAGAAGTGGTTCTTGGAACTAGGTAATCCTTTGCTCCCATTTTTGTCAAATATAGCCTTTTGTCCTTCATTCCATCCAAATGAATGGGACAAATATTTCCCATTGTTAACATCCATGCAACAGGGAAAGGGGGAATTAACTGGGGAAATTCTTGAGAAGGAAACACGGCCTTTCCTTGCTTGTCTACAACAAGATGGAAGGGGTCGATTAGTTTTTGCTTAGGAGAGCAAAGATTTGGAGTTGACTCATCTTTCATCAGCTGACAAAGGTAAGAACAAATCTCTCTGTCTGCCAGGTTAGAGATTATCTTTTCCCTACTAGGAAATAGCTGATATCTCAATTAAGCAGTCAAGAGCAATGACAAAGAATCATAAATTTTGACAAGCATAGTTTTGCATATAATGAATTTACTGGACCAGAGAAAACAAACATTTGGAAAATCAAAACCCACAGTAAAAAGTGGGCAATCCAAACTTAGGGGTGGGAAGGCTTAGATATTAAAAATGCATAGCTTCACATTGAACCCAAACTGATATTACTGCTTTGGAAATATAAACTGCTTCCTTCATATATGTATCAATAACATTGTACTCTTTCAAACTTATACAATTTTAAAATAAAAGCTTGAATTATGTACAGGGAAAAATATGAATATACAGTATAGAGAATAGCAAATTGCTGCATTCTCTTCAATTTTAAGTACACTTAAGTACAATTCTTATTTTTGTTTACATCTAAGTAAGAAAACATCAAATCAAAAACCATCATTTCTACAAAAAAAAATGAACTGAATTTTTAGTAGAAGCAACCACAAGCTTAAATATTTGGATAACAGTATACTTTCTATACAGTATATGCTTCAACTCAATGTTGAAAATATTGAAATCTTTAATAGAATATTACGACAAGCAATGAACCCCACTCATGCCACATATACTCCTCTCATGAAGATGGCGGAACCCAGCATGCACCAACATATATCTTGGGTCTGAATATGTGATATGTATAATGCATGCATAAGAATGATCATTCTGCACTTCTGTAGACTGTCTGACATGCAAATCCTTGTACTCTGCTGATCCGTGCATTTTGAAAATCAACGGTCTTATTGTAAAAAAATATGTCACTAATTCTAAAATGGGAAATATTTAGCCAAAGATTTTTTCACCCCACCCCAATCCCAATGCTTTCCAATGTGTATCCACTAGCAAAAAGTTGAAAAATGTGTTATTGGTAAAATAAAAATAAACACACACATTTACACCCAATTTTTATAATACACCCCCTCCCCAGGGGACTTCAAATCTCTGTTCAGACACTAGCTTTTATCAGTTTTATATAAATTCTTCTTTCAAAATGTGTTTGCTGTGACCAAAGGATTACCCATGAAAATGCTGGCCATATAGGGCTTTGGAAATGTCCTTAGCATACCTTGTCAGCTCAAACCTGCAATGGCTCTCCAGAATGTGGAGTAGGATTATTTCATAGTTCTGCCAGGAAATTACTAAAATGGAAGTTATCCACCCAAGTAGCAATGAGGCCCTAGCCCTCTTTAATTTGGCAAATGAGATGATATCAGATATGTTCGCAGTCTGATAGTAGTAATAGTATACATCGCAAGTATAAGGAAATTCATCAAAATATAGGATTTCTTAAAGTTCAATAAATGCATATTAGATAAGAAGTGGGAAATTGTTGGGATTGGATCTACCACAACCCCATATCAAATAATTCTAATTACCAGAATTGATTTAAAAAAAAAAAAACCTGTGTGTGTGTTGACTAATGGTGACCTCATGAATTTAATAGAGATTTCTTAGGCAAAGAATAGTGAGACGTGGTTTTGTTAGATTGATTATCTGATATAGTATCTGGTATTCATTGCCAGCTTTCCATCCAAGTACTAACTAGATATTACTCTGCTTAGCTTTCAAGACCAGATGGGATCTGGTGCCTTGATGACCTATATACATGTTACATTTGGGTAATTATTTATTTGTAAATCAGTAGATTAATTGTATTTATTCTTTATTAACCGTATTTATATACTGCTTTTCTCAGCCCAAGGACAACTCATAAATGAATTGTGCTATCTTGTCCCATCTTTAGACATTTTCTTCTGCTCCTTTATTGTTCATAACTAAAAATGGACCTGTAAAATTATGGTTCAATGCAAAAAAGTATACCAATAAGTTTGAAAGTTCACCATAGTATAAACTAATCTGTGGAACTACTGCACTTAAAAAATACACCATCAAGTGCTTGTTAAAAGAAAGCCATTTAGCTATTACATTTATTACTATGTATGCTTTTAAATGTATTTTAACCAATTCTGCCCCATATTCCATACATTATTAAACAAACAGTATAGCTAAGCTGAATAAACATCAACCATAAACAATATGAAATATTCCTTCTCATATATTATTACTAATACAAAAGCAAAAAGAAAGCAATTAGCCCCTGCCTGGTTGAGTTTGGCTCTCCCTCAAGGCACTCGGTGACCTGATCTGTGGCAAAAAAATAAATAAAACTCCATCCATAAAAGCATTCTTTTAACACTAACCCCACTAAAATGAATATGACATGAAGCAAGGGAGCAATCTGGGGATCTCAGACCCCACCAGGACAAATAATCCCCAGTATCCAAAAAGCTGTGCTCAGAAACAGCAAACTGTTTGGCCCATGCAACTGCTATTATTGCTCTCTTGGTAGTGCTAAAGAGACTAAAAGTCATGTTTTATGTCAGGTCCACAGAGATGCCCTGCCTACATAAGGATGTTCTTTGGGACAGCTCCTGTTCATTACAGTAGGAAGATAGTGCAGGATTAATTTCAATTGCCAACTCTCAACTTTTTCACTGTTGAAATAATTGGAGTGTTCAACACTAAAATGTATATTTCACTTTCCTTTGCAATCTCTAAAGGTATATAGGCTTAATTTTTAAATGTATTTTAAGCATGCATTGAGAGTAATGGAATTGTGAAATTATGACTAGAATAAAACCGGAGCAGAGTTGTCAATGACCGGGTGGAATTCTTTCAGTCATAGGGTAAGCATAAGTATAAACTGGCTTGATAGCAAATGACAAGGAAATTTACTTGGTGTTGCTAAGCTGATTTTATTGATTTCACTTATGGTTTTGGTGACACTACCTACAGTCCTTAAAATCTGTCACATACTTAATTTCATTCAAAATGGACCCCCCCCCCCGCCAAAAAAAAATCTGCTCCCATCAAAAAAAACCAAAGATTGTAGATTAGTCCTGAATTTGCAGGACATACTTTGGTTGACATATGATGTCAACCTAAATATAGCCATCACATTTGGTCAAAAAAATTCAAAAATATGCATTTCTAGAGGAAAAACTACATGAAATCAGAAGTGTTTATTCAAGAAAAGTCTGACTTGGCCACGGTAGTCCATGCTCTGGTTACATCTCGAATAGACTACTGCAATGCTCTCTACATGGGGTTGCCTCTGAACACTGCTAGGAAACTGCAATTAGTCCAACGCTCGGCAGCCAGGTTACTAACAGGAGCGGGGTACAGGGAGCATACAACTCCCTTGTTGTGCCAGCTCCACTGGCTGCTAATTAGTTTCCGAGCACAATTCAAAGTGCTGGTTTTAACCTACAAAACCCTATACGGTTCTGGCCCAGTTTACTTGTCTGAACGAATTCTTCCCTATGAACCATCAAGGACATTAAGATCCTCCGGAGAGGCCATGCTCTCAATTCCGCCATCTTTGCAAGCGCATCTGGTGGAGATAAGAGACAGGGCCTTCTCTGTTGTGGCCCCTCGGCTGTGGAACTTTTTCCCAAGCAATGTTAGATCTGCCCCCTCCCTGTTGTCCTTCAGGAGACGGGTGAAGACTTGGATGTGGAATGAGGCTTTCCCAGAATAAGCTGAGATTGATTTCAATCTGAAATGAGTGACCACTTTTATAGACCAAGTTGAATGTGGTTTTAATGGCAATGTGGTTTTATGTAACTCTGTTTTTATGTATTTTAATATGCTGTTTTAAGATGTTTTAAATTAGTATAGCATTGAATCTCGCTGTAAGCCGGTCTGAGTCCCTCCATGGAGGTGAGAAAGTCGGGGTACAAAAATTTTAAATAAATAAAGAGATGCATGAAATATACCAGGTCCAAATCATAATACTATACCTGGAAACTCAGTGATCAAGCTTGTGGTTTCCTACAATGAAATGAATAAGCAGTAATACATGCAATATGACTCATCTGATTTCTTCACATTCTGCACTTGTAGACATATCTGTAAAGTAATTAGCAAGTGATGCCATTCCCTTAATAATTATGTAATGCATCAGTGACTGAAAAGGAGTAAGAATTTTGCCTTGTAGCAGTCTGTGCTGTGGTACTATTTTGGAGGCAAAAACGTATTTCATTTAGTCAGGTTTGGAAGACATAATGTTTCCTATCCTTAAATGATATAACTTTAAACAATAATGAACATCACGTACAAAATACATCAGGAATATAGCTCTCCAATCAAGAATGTGGATTTTTATACAACACAGAGATAACCATTTAAAATTGTAGTACAGAATACTGTATGTTTACTTATGAATAGGTTTTTCATCAGTGTCAAGGACTTAAACTGTTTATTTTAAATACCATTAATATTTAATTCTATTTTAATGTTTGCATGTTTTTTTGCATTTTAAATTGTATTGTATCAGTGTTAATGTAAGGAACTTCGGAGTCTCTTTTTGGGGGAGAAAAAGTAGGGTATAAAAATAAATAAATACTTTAATGTTCTCTAAACCAAGCCTTTTAAGATCAAATAAGGGTTAGCTGATCGATTTAGAATCTGGGAGTGCTCTAGAGAAACATCTTTATCCCCTCCTTCCTTTAGAACTCTGGCAAAACTTATGCTTGAGTATCTCCAGGAAGTCGTAAGGATTAAACAAATAGTCTGAGAAGAACAATAGTACTACCAGTGATTATTGATCTGGGTACTCCACACTCAGAGTTATTGTGCCTCAAACCACTGGATGGAAACTATAGGAGGTCTTATCACCTTCACACTCTATTGTGGGTTAACTGGAGGTATCTGCTTTGTTGAAAGTGTCATAGAGCAGTTTCCAACAGACCTCACAACCTCTGAGGATGCTTGCCATAGATGCAGGTGAAACGTCAGGAGAGAATGCTTCTAAAACATGGTAATACAGCCCGAATAACCTACAACTCGCATAACATTAATATTAGTCAAATCGCTTATAAAATTAAAGGGATGCAGTGTGGTATAGTGGTTTGAATGGTGAACAATAAATCTGGGAACCAGGGTTTGAATCCCTGCAAACCAACTGGGTGACCTTGAGCAGGTCACACCCTTTCAGCTTCAAAGAAATACAAAAGTAAGGCATGAACAAATCTTGCCAAGAAAACTCCATATTAGGTTTGCCTTCGAGTTACCATAAAATGAGATTATTACAGCAGACTATAAATTGCTCTGGAGGCCCCTGGACATAAATAAAAATATAATTCAGCCCACAACATCATTCTAATCTTGTTTCAAACCATGCTTCAGGTTGTTTCAAACGTGTCTCTAATGAAAATGCTTGGCTTCTGAACCCATTTTCATCCAGTTTTACAAATCACATTTTACTGTGCAATGAGAAAAAAATGCACCTTAGCCAGTGATTTGGGGGATGTGGTATCCATTACTACCCCACACCTATCAGTGTCACTGTGGGCATTGGCATCGGAAGGTGTTCACGACATTGCAACCCTGATCACAAGGAAGACACACACAAATCAATTGAAATGTGTCACTTTCCTATTGAAGGGGGCTGTTTTATGTCATTTGGATAGGGAAGCAGAAAAAAAGGTTCAAGAAATATCAAGAAGTAATATTAAATTGTTAAATATAAATCAGTGGAAATCAACAATCTGGATGAAGCTAAAACACAATGGAGCAAGCATTTGAGGTCATATGCTCACTCACACAAATCATGGCATTGAGTCAGCCGCACACATTATTCTATTCTTCGTGTTCCAATTCCATTAGAAACTCCACAGTTTGTGACAGTCTATGGATATAAATATGCAATGCTGCTGTTACATTGTAGTTATAGCCCTGGTGTCTCATAGAAAAAAGCTATTTAATATTAAATTGAATTAAGCCTTAGAATCAGTAATATATTGTGATGATAACTGGTAAATAGTATTAACACTATTAAGAAGTTATTAGTGGCTGTTAATAACAGAAGCAGAGCAGTGATAGTATCGACATATCAGTAATGAGTAGTAAATTAATCGGTTTGAAGAACTATCCAAGAGTTCATTATGGGTTCCCAAGAACAAATAGTTTAATATATTCCAAGACCTTTTAAAAGAGCTCTTCCAGCAATCACATTATAACTCCTTCATTTCACTGAAGCTTCATATCAACCATTGCATGTTTCTACAGAATGGGTTCTACAAAGAGGATTGGGATGCCCTTGCCTCTCTTTTTTTAAGCATTTGAAAATAATGTGCAAAAATGCAACAACAATCTTTGTGGTGGCACAATTTTCCCATTTAAATGGGATACTTCAGGGTGGTCTTTGCAAAACAGAACCCTGTGTATGAGTTGCATTGATATGAGCAAGCTTTCACACATCAGAAGGAACTTCACAGGGTTTGGGTAAAAAGGTTAAAGGGAAAGAGTAGCCCCCTCTCCAGCAGTGACAACTGTATTTCTCATCGCAAGAAACTCACATATGGGAACAATATGACAACTAGTCTCTTAAATGCATGCTTTTGCTTTACCAGGGCAATTGATATGTTGTGTAAGGAACATCGCAGGGCAGGTGGCTGCTGTGAGCTGACCTTGTGGCTGGAGGTAAGTAGTGAGGCAGGAGGGCAAAGTTCAAGTGTGACTTTGTTAGTACCAAAGAAATACAGTTATTTTACAATAGCCCTGCACCCTGGAGTGTCTTACTTCCTCCATGAGTCTGAAAGGTTTTATTGTTAAGAAAGTATGCTGTGCTATAGCTGTTTTATTTAATGGAAAGGAAGGCACATGAAGTGCATAGAAAATGAAGCCGTTAAATACATACAAACATTCATTATGAATGGAAAGCAATGTGCAGATTATCATGGCATTCTAACCATGCTTTTGTTATGTTGGCACATATTCATGGAACACAACACAATGTACAATTGGGACTAAGGAATTTATACTGGGAATGTGAGAATGGGGATATCTTGTCACAGGCAACAGAATAATAAAGTATTAGTGCACTTGAAGGTCAATATTTGTATTGTGGCATAGCACTCTGCACCAAACTCCATTCTATTAGTTGTACGATGAAGCAACAATCACAGTCAGATGCCTCACATCGTAACTGATGGTATGCTATGTGAAAATAAGTAATTTATCTGCATTTGTCAAAAAGATAATACTTTCAAAAAGTACAAGATCAAAAGGAAACACCTTCTATTTAGCAGCTTCAGTCTAATAATTTTCAGTTTTTATTGATCTAGCCAACCTCAGCTGCTGGAATATCCCACAGTTCCTAGGGTTTATACCACATGTAAGAAATTTAGAAATACAGGCACTCCCCACATTACAAACAGCCAACTTACAAATGACTCATAGTTAAGAACTTTTGTGTGTGCCAGGAGTGACTTGAGAAGCTGCAAGTCGCTTCTGGTGTGAGAGAATTGGCCAGCTGCAAGAGTGTTGCCCAGGGGACACCCAGATGTTTTAACATCCTGTTGGAGGCTTCTTTCTTGTCCCCCCATGAGAAGCTGGATTCAAACCACCAATCTTTTGGTCAGCAGTCCTGCCAGAACAAGGATTTAACCCATTGCATTACCGGGGGCTCCAGTTAAATTAAGAACTGGGGTGAGACAACAGGAAGTGAGAGAAATCTAGGCCCCTTCCACACAGCTGTATAAAATCCACATTGAACTGGATTATGTGGCAGTGTGGACTCAAATAATCCAGTTCAAAGTAGATATTGTGAATTATCTGCTTTGATATTATGGGTTATATGGCTGTGTGGAAGGACTCCTACCCGTAGGAAGGAAAAGTTACTCCTCTGTAAGTGTTATCAAGGAGAAAAGGTGTATCCATTGAAGCTTTCTCATCAATCCTTGTCTCCACACCAAGCCGCATTTTGCAAAATCCAATTATCACAGGGACAGAATTTGAGGTGAAATCCTCTGAACAGGGGCACAGACAACAAAACAAACACCACGGGTGTGTTAACCCTTCCCTATGGTAACCTGGGAGATAGAGATATATATTTGAAAAATTCAACTTAAGAACAAACCTACCAAACCTATCTTGTTTGTAACTTGGGGACTGCCTGCCTATATATACACAATCAATAATTATTACATAATCCTGAATGGTTGGAAAGAACATCCAAGATGCAGGATCTTTATAAAATCATGTTGAGGTTCTCATTTGGCTAACTGCTTTAACTCTTCTCTCACATAATTTTTAATATGCTATAGCAGTTGGTCAATGATGAGGGAGACCCAAAAGTCCATTAGCAAACTGATAAACCGAACCAGCCCTATTAAGGAGGTTAGGTTACATAAGGAAATGTTTTATCCTTCAGCTTATCACATCTCATAGTTGCACAAAGGAATGCCAACCATATGCATTTAGTGGTGATCTACATGCATTGTACTAATTATAGCAGTTTTTCTTCAAACTCTGCTCCTCCAGGTGTTTTGGACTTTAGCTCCCAGAAATCCCAGCCAGCTTACGAGCATTTAGGAATTGTGGGAGGTGAAGTCCAAAACATCTGGAGAACAGAGTTTGAGAAACACTGCACTCTCGAGTTGTCCAGTAAAGTAGTATCTCCATCTCCACAATGAATACTAGGTATGGTTTCGAACCCAAAAATGGCGATTCTAAAATCAAATGGGGGGGATTTTTTTTTTGATTAGTAAAAGAAAGACTTACAAAAAAATTTCCAAAAATTTCTAAAATGTTACTTAATAACTAACGAAATTTGTTAGTAGTTCGTATGCCAGCGCATGCGCATTCCAGATGGTTTTGGCCTACAACTCCCAGAAATCCTAACAGCTGGTAAATTGGCTGGGATTTCTGGGAGTTGTAGGCCAAAACTTGAATAAATCACACTGAATTCTAGATGGGACTCTCCAAATAGGAAGGAGGGAGGGAGGGAGGGGTATTCTATTCTTGGAAGCAGCAAAAAAGGAGGAGGAGCCCCCCCCCTCGCTCCTCGCTGCCTCTCTCTCTCACCCCGATCCTGAGGGAGCGAGGGCCCAAGTTTGCCCAGGCTGAGAGGAAAAGGAAGAGGCCTGAGGCTGTGAGGAATGGTGGGAGTTGAAGTCCAAAACACCTGGAGGGCTGAAGTTGGCCCCTCATGAAGCCTCTTCAAGGCTTTAGATCCTGGCAGGCAGAAGGGGCAGGAGAGCCGTCCACTCCTCCTGCCCTGCCAGGATCTAAAGAATCAAAGAGTATTGGGGTGAGAAACCAACCTAATGTATAATAGAATGAATGCTACTGTAAGTGCCTAATATTATAAGTAATCCAACTGGTCATATACCTACATTCCATGCACATGCAATAATACAGCAGTAATAACAATGGGTATAAGAAGAGGTAAAATTCAAACCGAAGTACTCTGACTGTGGTCCCTCCTCAAGCGGTGCAAACTGCAAAAGGCTCTTCTTTATGAGCCCGGGAAAAGCCAAAACCCCGGGCACAGCGTTTGCTGCCTGGGTGCACACACATACATATTCTTGGGGGGGGGGGGATTTGCTGCAGAATCTTCTCTATGAGCCCGGGATTCTGCAGCAAATCCCCCCCCCCCAAGAATGTGTATGGGTGTGCACCCAGGCAGCAAACGCTGTGCCCGGGTTTTGGCTTTTCCCGGGCTCATAAAGAAGAGCCTTTTGCAGTTTGCACCGCTGAGGAGGGACCACAGTCAGAGTACTTCGGTTTGAATTTTACTCTTCTTATACCCATTGTTATTACTGCTGTATTATTGCATGTGCATGGAATGTAGGTATATGACCAGTTGATTACTTATAATATTAGGCACTTACAGTAGCATTCATTCTATTATACATTAGGTTGGTTTCTCACCCCAATACTCTTTTGATGCTTTAGATCCTGGCAGGCAGGAGAGGGGAAGCCTGGAAAAATGTAAACAGAGGTTTACTCAGAGTAAATCCACAAAGGAGGGCACTTCATCCAAAGTGCCCTCCTTTGCAGATTTACTTGAGTAAACCTCTCTGTTTACATTTTTCCAGGCTTCCAGCCGAAAGAAGGAGCGAATTTAGGGCTTGCCTTGCCATAATACTTATTGGCAAGGGAGGCGGGAGGGTGGTGAGAGAGAAGGAGGGTGCCCCCCCCCCTTACAACCTAATAACGACACTTAAGAAAATCCTGGCCCCTGAAGTTCTATAAAGAAAGTCCACTTCCTGGTTGGCGTTCCAGGTGCGGAAATACTCAAAAGTAGCATTTCTTACAAATTTCTTACGAATCATTTCATTTTCATAACTTTTTTCTCATGCCTAATGAATACGTTTCTAGATTTCACGTGGAGCTGCAAAACCATAGATAATACTGAACCCTCTTGAAATGAAAGATTTCTGATTCAACAATATCATGCGGTCATACTGGGGAACCTAGAAAATGTCTAGAAAGGACATTTTTGTCAGACATGGATCAATGCATATGGTAGTTGTACTGAATTGGGATCAAATAAACAAAAGAAACGCCCATTATTTGAGTTCTGGATTGAGACTTCAAAAAACCAGCATTCAAATCTCTAGTCAGTCACTAGAACTTACTGAGATACTATAGGCAACCTATACACTCTCTTCGTCCAAGGAAATAAATAGCAAACAACCTCTGAATAAATCTTGACAAGAATAAACCTTTGGGTTAGCATAGAGTGGAAATAATTTCAAAACACACAATACAATCAGAGGATCATTCAACTTATAGGTTCTAATTCTATATGGTGATGAGCTAGGCTCCCTACTAACATAAATTAGCAGAACAGTTCCTGACATTTCTTTAGACATGTTGGCCAATATCCTATCTCATTTTATTTTGAGTTTTTAATTTATTTTACTCTAACTCATTTTATTTCATTTGAATTTTATTTTATTTAAAGAGATCTTTTAATTTATTTTACTCTAACTCATTTTATTTTATTTGAATTTTATTTTATTTAAAGAGATCCTTTGTGATTAACTGGCTGTGCAAAGAGTATTTTAATGATTATGTTGTGCCGTTTTTTATTTTCATTCTTTTGTTTTTAAATGTTTTTACATGGTTTCAAATTAATGATGTTTTAATAGGGTGGTTCAATTGTTTTTAATGTTTTTAACATCATTGTTTTAAAGTATACTTTATTCTAATCTTTTATGTTAGCTGCCTTCAGTCCCATGTTGGGGAGAAGGACAAAATACAAATTAAACCAAGTTGGCAGGCAATAACATTCTAGCAATGGAGGTCCAACTATCGGAGAGAGAATGTGACAGCAGCCTGCCAGCTGATGGAATGAGAGAACTTCCCCCATGTTTCCCCACATCTTATTTGCAGGTCTTTGAGTGGGCAGGCAGAGCTCCACCTTGGTGCTGTATACCATCCCTTACAGTACTAAGGAAAAACTATTGTATAGAGGGATAGTAGCTATCTCCTTATAGAAAGTAAGAAAAATTAGATAGAGGTTCAAGCAGATTCTTGCTATTGTTAAATTAAGCAGGCAGAGTTAAGGAAAAAGGTGGTTTGAATTATTTCACCTTGCCAGCCATTGTTCTTGACCTTAAAAAAGACAACAGCTCTACTCATTTGTATCTAGTCTATTTTTCCATTCCTACCCAGCTTATCAGAATGTACCTCTAAGTAAATCAGACTGGACCATCATATACCAACCTGTCAATGTATTACACTCTGCAAGAGATGCTCTCCTTATCTTCTGTTGCCCTATAAACACTAACAAGATCTTCCTCATGCAATACCTTGTTTGTATAACATCTCCCATATTGTTGCATCTAACCCCCCCCCCCCCCTTAAGTACAGAGTCAAAACCTTTCTGTTTGCCAAGGGCAATCTGTTTTCCTGCTCTTTAATTGCTGGGTTTGTGACTACACTTTCTTTTGCCTATTGTCTTGACAATTCCTAATAGTGATTAAAATAGTTTTTTAAACTGTTAAAATTAAGTTTTACCATACTTATTATAACTGCCCTAGTATCTTTCGATAAAGGGTGGTTTATCAATATTTCATGAGAACAATATTAACAAAGGCAAATACATTCTGTTTAAATCCACAAAAATAGATTCATAAAATCTTAAAAATTGGAAACAGCCACAAGGGTCATTTTGCTCAGCTCCCCTGTATACAGGGATATACTACGATATGACAACACTCCTGAAAAATGCTCATCCACAATTGTTGTCAATTTCAACAGATGTCAATATGTTTAAAGACCTCCAAAGCAATCTATTCTGTCGGCAAACTATTCTTGCAGTAAAGAAATTGCCCCTAATATTTATGAGGAGTCTCTTTTATGTTAATTTTAAACCATTGGTTCATGTTTTTGTATCTGGAGCTGCAGAGAACAATCTAACACCATGTTCTACATGACATCCCTCCAAATATTTAAAGATGTCTATCATGTCTTCTTTTCTCCAAGCGAAACATATCCAACTCCCTAAATCATTCTTCATATGGCTTGCTTTCCAGACCTCTGATCTTCTTAGTTGTTCTTCTCTTCTGATTAGATGTCAGTCTCCAAATGTCTCCATTTCTGACTGACATCTGCTCCACCAACTGATAAGCTGTCACTGATGACTCCCATGTCAGGAGAGTAATAAATCCACTCTTGGTACACTCCCTGTTGATATTCCCTTTCTCTACATACAATTTATTGCAAAAGGGAGTGTTCTAGCCACTGAGGTCAGGATGCTCTCTCTCTCTCGGCATTACTTCGCGAACGAAGATTCAGGAAGGACTCATCCCACGCTTTTTACAAGCGCGTTGATGACTAAAAAGGCCAATCTGAGATAGGCAAGTTCGGTTGCAGAAAGCGCAGCAGAAAGTCTCCTTGGGTGATGTTTTTTCCAAGTTGCGGTTCTTTCTGCGTTGTCGTTTCTCTTCGAGACCCATTCGGCGTGTCTTCTCGAAAGAGGCCGCAGCATTGTGGATAGTGCTTCTCCATGCCTCCCGATGTGAGGACAGGGTGGACCATTGTTGGTGATCAATCTCGCCAAGCCTGAGATGTTGTTTCAGGGAGTCCTTATATCTCTTTTGGGGGGCGCCTCTCTTGCGCTGACCCGTGGCGAGTTCACCGTAGAGTAGTATCTTTGGGAGGCGGTGGTCCTCCATCCTAGAGACGTGTCCTGCCCAGCGCAGCTGTGTTCTCAATAGCATGGCCTCAATGCTGGTGATCCCTGCTTGCTCAAGGACAGCAACATTCGTCACATAGTCGGTCCAGTGTATATTTAGGATTGTGCGAAGACAGCGCTGATGAAAGCGCTCGAGGAGTCGTAGGTGTTGGCGATAGGTGACCCATGTTTCAGACCCATAGAGGAGAATGGACAGTATGATAGCTCTGTACACACTGATTTTGGTGCTTTGTCTCAGGTGCTTGTTGCTCCAGACTCTTTTGTGAAGCCTTCGAATGCACTATATGCCTTTGATAATCTGTGATCTATCTCTTTGTCAATCTTGGCGTCTGAAGAGATGATGCTTCCCAGGTAGGTGAACTGCTGAACGGACTTAAGCACAGATGTGCCTATGCTGACGTGAGGATGGGTCAGGATGCACCCAACAAGTAAATATGTATCCCTTGACTCTGATTTCTGCATTCATTTCTTCCATAGTGACAGACCTGACTGATTTTGGAGTAACTTTCTCCAATTTCTCATGATTTAATTGGTTTCTCCACTTTGTGAATACCCACTTTGTTTGCTAACTTTTCAACATGTTACATTAAACTAATGAATCTTGGATAACAGCAAGATCCTCACATTGAATCCACTTTGCTATAGATTTTATTTATTATTATAACTGTGAATCATAAATGAGAAGAGATCTGACCATTTGAATTTAATCTTCCCCATTAAATGCACAAAACAAAGTACAGTAAGTGATGAAATTACAGCAGCCAAGTCCCATATCCCAATCAAGTTGGTAATGTATGCAGACTGAATAATTTGGGACTTTCCCATGTGCATGACTGTGCCTTCAAGACATCTGTAGACTTAGCATGAATCCACAATTTTGTGGGGTTTCCTTAGACCAAGAATACCATGAGGTGGCTTTGCAAGTTTCTTTCTATGAAATTTTGCCTACAGCACCTGGATATGTTGGTGGTCCCCCATTCAAATACTAACCAGGGCCAACACTGATTAACTTCCAAGACAGGATCTGGTGCTGTTAGAATAGTACTAGTTGGGCATTTATAAAAAGAAGCATACATTTTTATTGTAAAAAATAATTAACAATATTATGTGGGGGAGCATACACAAAGATTAAAAGCCCCTTCCACCACAAATCAGCCTAAGCTTTAGAAGGGTCTTCACTTGATTATAGAAGTAGAACAAGGAGTCAAGCTTCCCTTGGTAGCCACTGTTACAGCTTTGGAGAAGTTACTGAAAAAAATATTTTCTGAGAACCATTCAATGGGAACAGGATCCACAGAAGAGTCCAAAATACATATTTAGAGTTCTTTTGGTTATTAATTCAGTAAACAATAGTGTTCTGAGCTTATCTTCTCATACATAAGCTGAAGATGAAACTGCTCAGATCCTTACAGCACAAACTTCTGAGGGAACAGCGATCAGCTGGGCTGAAGGTAAAATATGCTGTTCATGTTATATTATCAGTCTGGGAGCTAATAGTGTGAGGAAGCAAACAAGAAAACAATAACAAGCTAAAGGCACATCAAAGTGGCTATTGTACCACTCTACGGTACAATAGGATATAAAGGTGTTTTTATTATTTAAAAAAACAGCTTGATGATTGTCAATTAAATATCCCTTCCAACTTTCTCAAGATCCCAAGGGTATTTCAGGAGACCAGGAAAATATCAACTAAAAAAATTAAATATGCAGCATGAATTACTTTTGGTGATTATCTATCAACAATAAACTAACCTGGCAAAGTCAACCAAGCCCAAGGGGACTGAATGAATGTCCACAAATCACTCAAGTGTTTTGATCCATGGTAGCTGACTGTGCATTATTTAGCTGATGATATCCACAAGGAATGGGGCTGCATGTAGAGGCATTAACTGCTAGCTACTTTGTGCTCTTCTGAATGGATCAACTGGACATGGTTTGATTCATGATGACAAGATTGCCAGGTCTAGGGGAAGATGCCTGCTCTATGCACCATTTCCATACCTATATATATATAGACACACACACACTCTCTCTCTCTTTTTCAAAAGTTGTGAGGTGGAGAAAAAAAGATTTTATATTCACATGCACAGAGCACCCATATACAGAAAGAAATATATCCCTGGTTTAAATTATTTATTTTCATATAGTTTCCTTATTTACTGAAGTCCACTTCAAAATTTCAGTAATGTATTATTTGGCAATAATGTGTTACCTGGAAAGAACATGAACTACAGCATATCTATAGGTTGAAGTAGAACATATAGAGTTAGCTTTATATATCCCTTAACAAAAACTGAAGTGAGAGTGTTCATTGGTTGACAAAATTAAAAACATGCTGTCGTGAGCTGGAGTTTTTCCTCCCTTTTTAAAAAATAAACTTTGGGTTCACTTGGGAGGAATACTTGGACAGTTTATGGACCTAATTGTGAATGAACCTTATATCCTGGAAAATAAAATGTTTAGTTATTGGACCTCCATTAACTCTTTTGAAAAATCAAATTGACACATTCTCAGTGTGTTCAAGGGTGTCATATCTCTTTCTAAAAATTGTGTTATTACTTTCTGTATATCTCAAAATGGTTCACCTAGCTGAACAAATGCAATCTAATGTAGTTTCAGGTTGCTATCTTTACTAAACAAACCCATTTGGGATAAGTTTCACTCACTGTAATGAGATTTTCCATTTTAATTAAACACACATTGGATTGTGTTGCAAACAGCTCAAGTATATTTGGCTATTCATCAGGATTGGTTTGATAGGAAGTTGTCACAAAAACTGATGAAGAACCTCTTACTGAAAAAATATAAAGAGTATTACTGAAGATGGAAATGGAATCTGAATTGACAGAGAAATGTAAGATTAAATGGGTACAAAATATCAGAAACATCATAGAATTAGATAAATGGAAAAAATGTGAGCCATTGGCTTAAAGAAAATTTTGTGCTATGATCTTTGAGAATTTTTTTAAATAAAATGATTAACAGGTGGTACCTGACTCCAGAAAAACTTGTCAAGATGTATAAGGGAAGAAGCAACTGTTGGAAATGTAAAGAACATGAAGGAAACTACTTCCATGTGGTGGTCCTGAAAATTCTGGGGCAAGATACAAAAAACACTGCAAGAATTTTTTCAATCAAAGTTGCAATTAGAGCCTGAATTATTTTTATTGGAAATGTCAAATAAACAAACAAAATCACTAAACTACAAAGTATTGCACTGTATCAGTGTTTCTCAACCTGGGGGTCAAAACCCCTGGGGGGTCACGAGGAGGTGTCAGATAGGTTGCCACAGACCATCAGAAAACACAGTATTTTCTGTTGGTCATGGAGGTTCTGTGTTGAAAGTTTGGCCCAGTTCTATAATTGGTGGGGTTCAGAATGCTCTTTGATTGTAGATGAACTATAAATCCCCGCAATTACAACTCCCAAATGTCAAGTCTATTTTTCCCAAACTCCACCAGTGTTCATATTTGGTCATATTGAGTATCTATGCCAAGTTTGGTCCAGATCCATCATTGTATGAGCCCACAGTGCTCTCTGGACGTAGGTGAACTATATGTCAGCGCCGCTTGACCCGGTTGTTGCCCTAACGGGTCAAGCCTCGCGCGCCATCAGATAAGAACAGCATCTGGCGGGCTTTGAACTGGAACCGCCCTTTGAAGTGCCAGGCTCCTTTTCCTGAACTTTGATATGCAGAGAACCGGATGGTCATCCCTGAGGAAGGAGGAGCACAGCAGGGGGGCGGGCCAAGGAGGGCTTTTGAAGAGAACCTCGCGCGGGAAAACTTTAGTCTATCTTTGCCTACTTTGGATTAAGGACCTATTAAACCATCTTTACTTCAACCATGCTTGGAGTGAGTTTGATTTACTAGACCCCCCCTTGCTGGAGCTTACATAAAGATAGACTCACCAACTTCTACGGCCGTGAAAGCCTTCCGACCGTAGCCACCTTCGTAAGATGTCTCAAGCGGAGATGGATCCCCTCGATGACCAGCTCCCCGAGGACTTGGGTGAGGAAGAGGACATTGAGGAGGATGGGGATGGAGACGAAGCCGGAGCCCCCGCGGCAGCAGCTCAGGCCGGAGGTGCAGAGATGGGAGCAGAGGCGCCGCCGCTCCTCACCCCCCGGCGACGGATGGGACCCGGCGCAAGGTGCCGGCGCGCTCCGGAGGCAGAAACCCAGCCCGGGGCGGCGGGTTCCCCAGTACCGCCGAACTACGGCTGGAGGTGCAAGTATTCCAGCTGACGGAGGCGGTGCAGAAGCTCCAGTCCCAGATGGAAATATTGCTGGCCAGACCGGAGGAGTTGCCCTGGGCTGGACCGGATGGCTGATGCCGGGAGAGGTCGGTGAGCCAAGCCACGGAGAGGCCGGCCAGGCCGTCGGGGAGAGTGACTTTCCGGGACAGCGGAGACGACTTCATTCCCCACAGGGGAGCCTCTCCCTTCAACCTGGGCCAGGCCGACCAGAGCCAAGAGGCGGTGGGAAGCCGGAGGGACCTGAAGGTAAAGTTCGACGGGGACCCCCGCCAACTATCCTACTTCGTCACCAACGTACAGAACTATATGCTGGACTATGGGGATTCCTTCCCTTCGGAAGGGGCCAGGGTGCGGGCTGTGGGGGCCAACCTGAAGGAGGCCGCATCTGATTGGCTGGTGCAAATGACGGACACTCAAGCACCACAGCTGAGGCGGTTAGACGCCTTCCTAGATGCCCTACAAACCCGTTTCGGGGACCCCCTGGCCGGTGAGAAGGCCAAGGCCCAGTTGAGAAAGATTTATCAAGGCCAGAGGTCCGTGTCTGAATACGCCTTAAGCTTCAAGGCCCTAGCGGGGAAGATCCGAGGCTGGCCGGCGACCACCATATTGGAGTGTTTCAAGGCAGGTCTGAGGCAGGACATCCTTGAGTGGGCCATGCACCTGGGAAACCCCGAGACTTTAGAGGACTGGATTGTCTTGGCAGGGAGAGTGGAGTGCGACATGGAGCAGATGCCGCGACGCTACAGAGATAGCGGGAGAACTCGAGGAGTGGGGTCGACCCCGTCGGGGAGGCCAGGATCGGGGCGGAAGCCGTCGCCGAGGGCCTGGTCCGGCAGCCAGGAAGGCCAAAGGGGTAAGAGGGGAGCCTGCTTCTCATGCGTTCGAGAGGGTCACCGAGCAGCGGATTGCCGCAGGAAGCCCCCCTCACCGAAGACGGAAAAGGTGCCGGAGACCAAACTAACCCCCCAACCCAAGACTCCAGTCTGAGGTAAAGCGGCCGCCGCTGCGGAGACTGCTCGGGCGCCCTGGAGCCTACGAGAGGCGGAGGAGCTGGAGCCAGAGACGGAGGAGAGCGACCCTGAATGGATGGCGGGAAACGACAACGATCTGCTGTAGACGCCCGGCGGCAGATCCAAACCCTTCCGGGCGGTGAGTCTGATCCCCTTGGGTGTGACACATACAAGTTTGATGTTAAAGTGTGGGGGCCCGGGGCACCCCAGCCCCTAGAGACAGTAGCCATGCTGGACAGCGGGTGCACTAGGTGCCTAATGTCCCCCCAGTTGGCGAAGCAGTTGGGGATAAAGCCCCAGGCCTTGATCGAACAGATCCTCTTCTCCCAGCTGGATGGGTCCCCCGGTAACGGGAAACCAGCCACCAACAAGACAGGAGAGATAAAAGTCCAGATTGGGTCCCACCATGAGGCGCTGAGGTTCGTGATTTCCGCGATGGCCCACCAGCCTATCATCCTAGGGGCCCCCTGGCTGCGCGCCCAGAACCCACAGGTCGACTGGGAGTCGGGGGCTGTGAAATTCCGGGACGGCGAGGCGCGGGCAAGAATAGATGACCCAGGGGAAGGTGGAGCCCCAGAGCACGAGGGAGCTGGAGTGGGGGCAGCAGAGAGCCAACCCAGCGACATCCCGCGAGAATACCGGGACTTGGAGGAAGTCTTTAGCGAGCGGGAAAGTGACCAGCTGCCCCCCCACCGGAAGTCCGACTGCGCAATTGAAATTGACAAAGGCGCCAAACTACCCAGGCCCAAGCTATACGCCCTTTCAGAGCCAGAGAGGAAGGCATTAAGAGACTTTATTGAGAAAAACATGGAAAGAGGATTTATTGAGAAATCCACCAGCCCGCTGGCGGCCCCAGTCCTGTTCCACCCCAAGGCGGATGGGTCCTTGCGCTTGTGTGTGGACTATCGCGGCCTCAACGCCATCAGCGCTGCCAGTCCCTACCCGCTGCCCCTGATGTCAGAAATATTGGCCCAGCTGGGAGGGGCGCGGCTTTTTACTAAGTTGGACATTCGCGAGGCCTTTTATAGGATACGGGTGAAAGACAAGGATTGCTGGAAGACGGCGTTTAACTGCCATCTGGGGCAGTACCAATTCAAGGTCACCCCATTCGGACTCAAAGGAGCTCCAAAGATATTCCAGCAGTTTATCAACGAAATCTTCAGGGACTTGCTCTACAGGGGAGTTCTAGTCTATCTGGATGACGTGCTTATCTACTCTACGTCGGAGGCAGAACATATTGAACTGACCCGGGAGGTGCTGCGCCGCCTGCGGGACAACCAGCTCTTCGTCAAGCTGTCCAAGTGTGAGTTCCACAAACAGGAGTTGGACTATTTGGGGTACCGGATCTCCACGAGGGGCCTGGCCATGGACCCCAGTAAGGTACGGGATGTGTTGGCATGGGAGGCGCCCCGGACCCGGCGGCAACTGCAAGGCTTCCTGGGGTTCGCTAATTTCTACCGGCAGTTCATCCAGGACTTTGCCAAGATAGCGCTCCCCCTGACTGAACTGTTAAAAACTAAAGGCTTGGGGGAGACGAAAAAAGCAAGGTCCCCAGGGGCCAAGTTGAGCTGGACGCCACAGTGCCAGGCCGCCTTCGACAGCCTCAAACAGAGCTTCACCAGTCAGCCACTGCTGACGCACCCCCAACCCGACCAGCCGTTCACAGTACAGTACGATGCCTCTGAA